>JARQOC010001225.1:0-46303 GCA_033576535.1 Allobates femoralis
GGTCATGCGCAGCACCGTGCATTCCCATTATAAACATAGGGTCTTGCAGTAACTGCGGTCAGCTTCCGGATCCCCTCCGCAGGACGCTGCGGAGGGGTCCGCAAGTGTGAAGCCACCCTTAGAATAGAGCCTGCTGCAGTGACCTTTGCCCTAGTTAGTGATGTTCACTGCATCCTGTGTTGAATTACTGCTGTGTTAATTTCTCCATGTACCCAGTACTGACTGATTATTCTGTACCTTGTATTATAGTTTTTACCAATCAAGTTCACTCCATCACAATAAATTCAGACTACAGAACCTCTACAGTTTATTTACTGGGAAGTGGATGACTGTTATCTGTAAGCGGAAATCCACAGCATCATACGTGGATGGAAGCAGAACAGTAAAAAACGGTTCGCTGAACAAGGGGGTACCGACCAGCCGGCCCAGTAAAAATGGGCTCTGGCTGCAAGAGGTGGTTTTAAGGACTGTACGGGACCACTAACGCCCAGGCTGCACTGTACATGGGTATCGCAGCAGTCACAAGTAGCAGGAGCACTGTACGGGACAGCTACCACCGATACTGCACCGCCTACGGGTATTACAGCAGCCACCATACAGCCACAGTAATGAGAGTGCATCCCGTCAGAAAGCACAACATCATTCCCGCTACTTGGAATCTTACTCATGCATAGAATCAGTTTCCCGCCAAAGCACTCAGCAGTCTGCAGCTAAGCACAATGTCTCGAAGCAACACATCCTCACTCAAAACGAGGTCATGGCTCTATCAAGTTGCCAATAGCAGAGCTTGCTGCTTTCGCTCATTCCAAAGCCAAGGCAGCCAAAGCAAGGCCCCTCCTTCGCCACACAAGAGTTGCAACTAAAGCTGAGACAGGCAGAGCACAAAGCAGCAAAGGTTCGCCTGCAAGCAGAGCTACATGCAGAGCAAGAGGCAGAGAGTGTGCGTCTGCGAGAGTCTCTATCAAAACTTGCCATAGGCAAAGAGACAGCAGCTGCAATAACTAAAGCAGAGTACCTTGAAGCTGCAGAGAACACCGGTCATGATAGATGCAGCAACATTCTCGGATTAGACCTAGACCAACAGGATCCAGCACAGCGAGTCGCAGAGTACATCCATCAGCATTCTGAAATAGATGACAGCCCTGATGCACTACATCGACCAGCCTACGCTGATTACCAACAATCCAAATCTGGACTATGCTACTATGAAGGAGAAGGCGTCCAGCACGGAGATATCGGCCACAGCTACAATTCCAAGGAGCAGAAGGTACAGCTCCTGTCCAACTTTAGAGAGACACCTACTTCTCCAGAGAGGTACTATACTGACTATCCACAGCCAGGAGGGCCCAGCAGGTATGATCATACACCTCACACTAGACATGACTACGACACACCGGCTCGTACCAGCACTGACCAAGCCACCATGAACTTTGCAAAGTTCTTTGCTCGCTGAGAACTGATTACAAAAGAACTTGTAAAATTCACTGACAAAGCCGAGAACTATAGGTCATGGCAAGCCTCGTTACAGAACACCATTCAGGGTCTGGACCTTTCTAGTCGTGAGGAGTTCGACTCACTTCTGAGCCACTTTACCAGGATATCTGTTGAGCATGCCAAAAAACTAAGAGAAGTTTGTGGCGCCACTGCAACCAGGGTGGACACATAGGGAACTGCTGCCAGGTAGAGGAAAAGACAGTTTATATACTAAACACCCTCACAGACATCCCACACACCACTAGGAGGCAGCACCCAACCCGGAGCCCAGAACTCTAGGCGGGCAAGGGGTGGTGGGTTTAGAGGAAAGTTGGTGGGAACACATGTAGATCAGGTGACAGAGAGTACAAATAGAGGAAGAGGAGGAGGAAGGAGTTAGAAGGCCAAGGGTGCCAAGCTGGAAAGACAAGAACAGACAGAAAGACACACGTCCTGGTGGGATTGGGCTAGATGGAGACACAGAATCCACAGAGTCAGAGAGAAAGCTCGTCCATAGCCAGCATCCCAGGGAGTGTGAAGAAAGAGACGGACCAGCAGTACTGGGTCCGAGGAACACAGCAGCATCGACCAACTACAGGCGGAGTAGTCTTCCTTATTGAAGCTGGAGTCACACGGGTTAGAAGGAGCCTGGTAGTGCTTTGCAGGAGAGGGCTATTGCAGGCTAGGCATACAGCAGAGTGTCAGCTCTGACGGGGACCGACGATTCACCTGGTATCCCCAGATTCACCGACGGGGAGCTCCAATTCTAAGTTGGAGTTCCCACACCAAGGATAGGAAGCACAGTAGCAACCACGAGGACCCACAGGGGTCCGAGCTGCCGCTATCCTGTCCAGAGACACTTGTGAGAGAGAGAAATCACAGCCTGAAAGGACACTAGGAGTGAGGGGTCTCAGAGAGAGACAGCCTGGCTGCAGTGGGTTTAGCAAGGCCGGAGTGAAGTGACTGTAACTTGTGTTAAGAATTGAATTGCACTAAGAACTGCTGTTTGACTTGGAAGAGCTGACAAGTAAACCCGGTGAACCTTGCCTGTGTGTCCGTGTTTGATTCCAGGGATAAGAACTGTTTCATATCTTTCATTCCTGTCAGGAGCAGCCGGACTCGTGGTGGCTCACCCATCTGGCTGCAGCCCATCCATTCTCCTGGAAGAGAAGCACTGCAGCAGTGGTCCCATCATTGTCCACAAACCGTGGGTGGCATCACGACAAACTCTACCTCTTGTAAATATTCCCTTTTACTTGTGAGAACCCGGGACACGGTCCGGACCAGGACCTCCATGACATCCCCAGCAGCAACCCGGTCTGGTACCGAGTACCCCATCCCAGTTGGCTCCACACATTAATATAAAGCATCCACACACAGGTTTACACAAATCGTGGTAAAGACTTGATGAACTATATGGGTCCATAGATGTCATAGAGAATGCTTTATACAAAAGAATTGACGATTTACCTAAGATAGCGCCTAAAGGTTATCAAAAGCTTAGAGAGTTGAGTGATTTGTTGATAGAGTTACAGATTGCCCAGGAGGAGGGAAATTTGCCCGCATTGGCATCAATCCGATAGTGCAAAAAATGTCCTTACAATCTACAAGAAAAGTGGGTCAGTAATGGTTCACGGTATAAGCAAACTCATAATGTGCCTTTCCCACCTTTCACTGTATTTGTAGATTTCGTCACAAGCTAAAATCAAAAATGACTCTAGTTTTGATTTCACGCTGTCATGTTCCACTGCCCACGTTGTCAAACCTGGTAGGACACCCGTGGCAGTCCACAAAACTAATATTGTTTCCACAGGGCCTCCTCACAATATGAGTAAGCTTCCTCCAGAAGAGACCAAACCTCAGGATGTCAGCAAGCAGTGTCCCCTACACAGGAAACCACATCCTCTACTAAAATGCAAAGCCTTCAGGGAGAAGTCTTTAGAGAGTCGCAAACGTTTCCTTAAAGGGAACCTGTCAGGTGGTTTATGCCCCTCCAGCTATCACTGGCTAGGGTCACATTTCCGTTTTGACCCTAGCCTACAACAATCCGGTTTTAACTTAGAACTTTTTCCAGCACCGCATAGCGTTACCGTTATGCGGTGCTGGAAAACGCAGTCCCTAGTTACCCTATGTTTACCTTAACTACCTGTCACAGGCAGCTGCTTGGCGTGCGCTTTACAGCACCGCACAGGAAACGCTGTCTGCAACATTTCCTGTGCGGCGCTGTAAAGCGCACTCCAAGCAGCTGCTTGTGTGACAGGTAGTTAAGGTAAACATAGGGTAACTAGGGACTGCGTTTTCCAGCACCGCATAACGGTAACGCTATGCGGTGCTGGAAAAAGTTCTAAGTTAAAACCGGATTGTTGTAGCCTAGGGTCAAAACGGAAATGTGACCCTAGTCACTGTCTGTAGCAGCAGCTTTATAATACCAGTCTAATTATCCCTGTCTGAGCTCAGAGTGTAATGTGAAAGGTGAAAGAAAAGCATTTATACACTTACATTTCAGTCCCCACCTTGGAGGAGAGGGACTGTCTGGCAGGATAATAGTTAACTCACTTTTAACTTGGATAGCTAAAGGACCTGTGTGATGTAACAATCATGTGGCCATAGTGGGCGGAGCTAAGCCAGCAAAAGTAATGTCTATGAGAACTTAGCTCCGCTTATTGTAGTCACATGGTTGTGACATCACATCAGGTCTCCCAACATGTTCTAGCACAAGGCTGAAATGTTAACTATTAACCGGCCAAACAGTCTCCGTCCTCCAAGCTGGGGACTGACTGCCTCTTTACATAAGAAAATGCAAGTGTATAAATGCTTTTTTTTCACCGTTCACATTACACTATGAGCTCAGACAGGGATGATAAGACTGGTATTATGAAGCTGCAGCTACAGACAGTGATAGCTAGGGAGGCACAAACTAGCTGACAGGTTCCCTTTAAGGAAAAAATCCTCTGCTTCAAATGTTGTGCCACAACCTCTCACCTCGCCAGGAACTGTGAAGCTAGTGTGAAATGTGCAGAATGCAGCAGCATGGATCACAATACAGTCTTGCACCCTGGAACACCCCCTCAAGTGTTGTTGCAGCCAGAGGAGCACGATGGGAAGCAGAAGAACACTAACGAAGACACCCCTGTGGTCACCTCTCAATGTACGGTGATCTGTAAAGGACTCATAGGAGGAAGGACATGTTCAAAAATCTGCCTTGTCCAAGTCTACCCAGCAGGCCGCAGGGACAACGCGATAAAGATATATGCAATCCTAGATGACCAGAGCAACAGGTCTCTAGCCAAGTCCATCTTCTTTGACAATTTAAGCATTGTAGGCCCCGGTTCTCCTTACTCCTTGGGGACGTGTTCAGGTACCATTGAGACGGCGGGGAGGAAAGCGACCGGATACAAAGTGGAATCCATAGATGGCTAGACCTGCCTATCACTACAGACCATCCTGGACTGCAACCAGATTCCTGACAACAGGTCCGAGATACCTTCACGGGAAGTAGCAGCACATCACCCCCACCTGAAGCGTATAGCTCATCTGATACCTGAGTTGGACCCAGAAGCTCCAATAGCTTTACTTCTGGGAAGAGATATACTACAAGACCACAAGACTAGGGAGGATATCAACGGCTTCCAAAATGCTCCATACGCACAGAGACTCGACCTTGGATGGGTCATAGAAGGACAAGTCTCTCTAGGAGGAGCACACAAGCCGCCCTCAGTCAACAGTATGCTCACCAGCACGCTAGCAAATAGACGTCCATATCTCTTCCAGCCATGTCAGAATAGTCTGTTAGTAAAGGAGTTACCGAGCAGCACTCCCCTGACTTGCCTTTTCTCAGTTCCTTCCAACAAAGACCAGGCCTGTGAAGGTGAACAAGACCACATAGGATGTACAGTCTTCCACAGGACAAGGGAAGACAACAAGGCAGCTACAGTTGTAGCCAAAAGTATTGACACCCCTGCAATTCTGTCAGATAATACTCAGTTTCTTCCTGAAAATGATTGCAATCACAAATTATTTGGTATTGTTATCTTCATTTAATTTGTCTTCAATGAAAAAACACAAAAGAGAATGAAGTAGTGATGGGCGAGTCCTAAATTACTCGGAATCGCTTGACTCTAGCGAGTCCGAGCCCGGGACTCGCTACTCGTTGCGAGTCTAGTGAGTCCAATGTTAATGAATGGGGAAGCGAGTAATAGCGAGTAATGTGCGATTTAAAAATCGCAGATGTGTCTCGGAAAGCGCTCGCATTGCCGTGTTGGAAACCCCACTCGCAACTGTATTTTGTTGCTGTCTCCGAGGCCAAACTCGCATGTGTTTGTCTTATTTGGCGCCGATGAGGCGAGGCAAGCGATTTTCTCCAGCAAACCCCATGCTTTTAGCAAACAGGAAATAAGCCGACTCGAGCTGCCAGACGCGCACACACACACAGCAAGCATGGCCCCTGTCAACACCCTGCAGTTGATTGACCTGGTGGAGGCTCGGCCCCTGCTTTGTCTGCCCACTGACCCTGCCTATGGGGATAACATCCAGCGGACTACAGCCTGGAGGGAGGTCGTTCAAGTTGTGTTCCCTGCATTCCATCGCAGTGGCCAGGATGCACAGAGCAATATGGGTGAGTTAAATGTGTTCACACATTATATTGCATTTACCGTATATAGTCGTGTATAAGCCGACCCATGTATAAGCCGACCCCCCTACTTTTGTCACAAAAAACTGGGAAAACATATTGACTGCTGTGAGGCACCGCCGGCATGATCCTCATGGCCGGGGCGCATCACATGCAGGATCAAGGTATGATCCTGTGCACACTGGCCAGTTTTACTGTGATGATGCTGTGTGAACTCAACCGGAACACAAGGGGTTAATTGTGAGTGACTGCTATAGACGTGATACAATCATGAGCCTAATGAGCGGCAGTGAGAGTGGGATGAGATCGAGGAGGCCCTAAGGAATGAGGGCTGAGTGCTGACAACCCGGAACACAGGGAGTTAACCTGAGCTGTGTGAAAGGCTGATTACCGGCAGCTAAGGGGGTGTGTCCATGTGGGAGTGGCTGGCACGATAAGAGGCAGCCAGCTGAGTGATTGAGAGATTCATTCAGATTCAGATGGAAGCTGAGACCAGCCAAGTGCAGAGCAGTCCAGAGGCTGTGTGAATGAAGGGAGCATGCTAGCTCCAGGCCGGTGCCAAGGTCCGCGGTTGTGATAACACCTGGTGGGGAAGCCATGGCTGAACCCGGTGGAGACTGGTCCGGGCGTGGGGTGAACCACGTCCGGGAAAGGAGCCCTTGGGGGACGCTTGGTGGACCCGTTACACAGGTAGCGAGACCCGGATCCGTGCCCGGTAAGACAGCGGTTCCCGTGTAACGGAGTGAGCTGTGTGTGAGTAATGCCAGGGGGGCATAACCGCTATTGGGTCCGACTAGGCAGTCGATAAAGGACCCGTTGATGTATGTAGGGCTTAGGCAATTGCCCTGAATGTAAGATGATGACCTATGTAAGAACATTGTATAATAATGTGGGGAGAAAGTGACCCAGCCAGTATGGATGATGTTGGAGGCGTCCGTCCCGTGGGGACGAGAGGGAGGCTTGCCCTGCTGCTTGCAGAGGGTACCCGTCCCTCAACCACGGCCTCTAATGGTGTGGGTGTGCCTGTGGTGCCAGACACAGGGGTAATAGGGGTCCTAGTAGGTAACGGATGAGGTTCCCGTGTACTATGGTTTGCCAGTCCCTGTAATGGGCCATGGAGGAGCCACAGTCCCTGGATGATGGGCTGTGAGCGTGTGGAAGATATATGTGATCCATGGACGTTTGAATGATGGATCACACATGGTATGTAAGGCCCGGTCAGGCAGGAATCCTGACTACGGGGTAATGTTAGGTCATCAAGCTGGGTGACTAAAGCCAGGCGGCAGGTACCGCCATTGGGACCCACAGGGCCCGTTGAGGCGTATGTAACGAAGGTCAGAAGCAGGGGTTAAAAAGGGCTCCTAGAGTGGGGACACCATGGTTGAACCAGGTGGACTCTGACCGGGACGTAGGCGGAGATACGTCCAGGAAGGAGCCCCTTGGGGATACATGACATACCCGGTACTCAGGTTGCTCAATCCCTGTTATGAACCCGGAGGGGTCATCGTCGAACTATAACAAATGTATTTATTATGAATGTACTGTAAGATGTGTAAGTAGGCCGGAGGCCGTAGTTACCACGGGAGCAGGTGTTAGAGCTCCAATGGGGAGAGAGTCGTGGTTACAGGTCCCGGGTTATTGTGAATGTATATGTGCAATGTTCTACGTAATGTATGATGTATTTATGTAAAGTGTTTATAATCAATGTGATATGTGTCCAACATGCTACCCGGGTTATGTTATTATATGTGAAAAATAAACGGGTAGACATTGGTTAAACTTATAAACACGTGTTTGTCGTTATGCAAGCGGGTTCCCCGGTTGCTACCTCACACCGCCATCCTGGTATACAGCGGCTATCACTGGTAGACAGCCCCCCAGCAGAGTATACAGCTCCACCTGCAGAGTATACAGGCCCCCCAGTGTGTATACATGCCCCCGATATTAGGGTATACAGCCCCCCCCGTGGGTATACAGGGCCCCCAGCAGTGGGTATACAGGGCCCCCAGTGGGTATACAGGGCCCCCATAGTAGGGTATACTGCCCCCCGTGGGTATACAGGCCCCCAGCAGTGGGTATACAGGGCCCCCGGTGGGTATACAGGGCCCCCAGTGGGTATACATGTGCCCTGCCCCATTTGTGATTGTGGCCATGTGAGCTCAATGTCCGTAATCGGGATCAAAATTTTTATAATTAATGCTAGGCACTAGAGCCATACAATATATTTTCTTGCAGTTGGAGAAATGCCCACTATGCAGGCATAGGCTTGTTGCCTTGAAAAATTCAGCCAAGAGACTGTATTATATTGTCTGACAAAAAACAACATTCAAAAATCATCACAAGTGCATGCAGTAGTAAAGTAACATTACTGAAACTGATTGTGTAGTTTTGTTGTCATGCAGCAAGTGTAGCAGGAACATGAGTTATCAAAGCTTCTTAGCAGAGGCATATTGTTTATCCTTCGTGTCAGAAAAGGACATAATGTTTAAACCGCAGTCAGCCAAACATATCAAATTTGATATGTCCCTCTAGGTTTGGGTACTGTCGTCTGGAGGGGTTAAGAACTTTGATGATATCCAGTCCTTGTTAAACTTAATGAGAGTCAGCCTGTCGGCATTTTCTGTAGTAAGCCGTGACCTTCTATCAGTGACAATTCCCCAGTGGCACTGAAAACACGCTCTGATGTCACACTAGCAGTTGGGCAGGCCAGCACCTCCAAGGCATACAAAGCGAGCTCTGTCCAAGTGTGAAGCTTGGAAACCCAGTAATTAAAGGGTACAGAAGGGTCGGTTAGGAAGCTGGTACTGTCACTGACATACTCGTTCACCATGTTGGAGAATTGTTGTCTTCTAGTCAAGGTGACCGTAGGCATGATCCGTTGTTGATCGGAAGGTCTGTTGAACATCGCCCAGTTGGTGGACATCTTACCCCCACCTCTTCTTGACATTGATGACGTTTGTGTCCCAACCAAAGGCTGCTGTTGCAAAGAGCTGGTTCTTTGGGGTATAGCGGAGTCAGACAGTGATATGGACAGCAAATGGTCAACAACAACACTCTTGAAAAAATCCATCGTGAAGCCCCTGGGTGACTGCAACAGCAGCGACGGAAATTTGTCTTTGTATCTGTGGTCAAAAGCTACTAGAAAAAAGCAGCATCAAAAAACTCACCATGTATGCCAAAAGCAGAATCAAAATGCACTCTCAGGATGCAGTCAGAGCCCAAACGTAAAGCAAGCCCAGCTGCAGGCTAATAAACCACCTCGACCAGCTATGTGTGGGAGGTGATCTGCCATGCATACACTGAGCCCGCTTAGAGCACCATTCACACAGATACAGTTGATGCAGAGTGTCTGAAAGCGACCCATCCTGCGCCGCTGCTTGAGCGATGGGTCGCACAGTACGATACCTCTGCACCATTAGATGAATGGCGCCCCTAAGGGCCCAACTGTCCTGGATAGATAAAAAGTGCAAAAAGTCTCTTATATGATGAATAAAAATCTTTTACAAATGGGAATTTGGTTCATGCATTGGCCAAGACATTTAAGCTGATGATCCACGACAAGGAATCCCATGCTCATCAGTCCTATCAAATGGTGCTCTAAGCGGGCTCAGTGTATGCATGGCAGATCACCTCCCACACATAGCTGGTCGAGGTGGTTTATTAGCCTGCAGCTGGGCTTGCTTTACATTTGGGCTCTGACTGCATCCTGAGATTGCATTTTGATTCTGCTTTTGGCATACATGGTGAGTTTTTTGTATCTGGGGTCCAAAAACGGTTGACAACCAGTAGAGGTTGCTGGCATATATGTAAATGACACGTGGATCTTGGGAGAGACATTGAGACATTACGTCAGCCATGTGTGCTAAGCTGCAAAGACTCATCTCCTCGGTTACAACAGAATGAGGATCACTACGCATCATGGCCTCTAAATCGGTCTCCGCCTCCTCCTCTTCCGCCCACCCATGCTGTACCGACATAAACGTAGGGTTGGGAGTACCATCAGGGTTCACATCAGTGCCACAGAAAAATTAATCTTCTTCATCATCACCTCATCACCTTCTTCTTCCAGACCCAATGTAGCCTGCTGATATTGGCTTGGCTGGCTAGGATCAGCGATGTTAAATTCTGGCTCCATAGCCATCCGCTGGGCCCTCAAAGATTCTGTTTTCAGATTCAGGAGCGATTCTTTAAGCAAACAGAGCATGGGGATGGTGAGACTGATAATGGACTGATCACCGCTGACAAGTTTGGTGCAGTATTCAAAGTTCTCCAGCAACTTGCAAAGATCAGCGATCCAGACCCACTCGAAAGTACTAATGTTTCTGGTCTGACTTCCGTGGTGACGGGCATGTTGCAGCTGATATTCCGCTATTGCTCTCTGCTGCTCATTAAACCTTGCCAACATATGGAATGTTGAGTTCCATCTCGTCGGCATGTCGCAAATTAGCCGGTGTTTAGGCAAATTTAATTTGTTTTGAAGGGCTGAAAGACTGGCAACTGCTGTGTACGAATGTCTAAAATGGGCGCAAATTCGCCTCACCTTCTCGAGTAGGTCAGATAACTCGGGATATATTTTCAGGAATTTTTGAACTATTAGGTTCAGCACGTGAGCCAGGCAAGGCACGTGAACAAGGTTACCGTGCTTTAGTGCCGCCACAAGGTTTCGTCCATTATCGCTGACAACAAGACCTGGTTGTAGTTGCAGTGGGGCCAGCCACTCATCAGTCTGTTGCTTAAGACTCTTCCACAGCTCAGTTGCAGTGTGAGGTGTGTCACCTAGACAGATAAGCTTCAGAAGAGCCTGTTGTCGCCTTGCTGAAGCACTACTGCAAAGCTCCCAACTTGGACGTGATGGTGCGGGCAGCTCAGCAGTGGACAAGGAAGTTGCAGAAGCAGATTGTGTACTGGACATATATGATGAGGCAGCCACCCGGAATGATGTTGTGCCCGCTATTTGTGGAGTTGGTAGTATCTCAGATGGTCCACTTTGCGAAGTTGGGACACTGTCCACCAGGTTGATCCAATGAGCCGTTACTGAGTATCTGCCCTGTCCACAACTACTGGGTACAGAATATTGTGGTGCTGCCACAGCCAACCACTCCCGAAAAGACTCTGTACCCACAAGCCTAAACGGCAGCATTTCCACAGCTAACAACTTTGCAATTTGCGCAGTCACTTTTTGGGAAAATGGGTGTGTCGATTGGTACTTCCGCTGCCTTTCATACAGCTGTGGCACAGACAACTGGACGTTTTCCGCACACTGACCAGTGGCTTGACTACTGTCATGTCTCTCTTGTACCGCAGCTTGGGAGGAGTATGTCTGAGCAGGAGCTGATGCCTGAACACTAGCTGGTGAATGATGGATCTGAGGTGGTCTGGAAGTGTTGGGATCAGAAGGCACTGATTGTGAACCCTGATGGGCCAACCACTGAATTGGGTGCTTAACAGACATATGCTTACGCATACTTCTGGTGCTCATGTTTCCTTTTCCCAGGCCTCTGCTTAGCCTTGCATGGCAGATGTTACAGATAACCATATTTGGTACAGATGTGGCATCCTTAAAAAATTGTCACACAATGGCTTTTTGTCCTTTATGTTGAATTGGAGGCAGAGGAGGATGACTCTGTACAACACCAACTTTTGACACAATTTGGGCAACTGTGTTTACAGTTTGTGCAACAGTTGGTACACTTTGTGCAACAGTTGACACAATTTGGGCAACTATTGTCACAGTTTGTGTTCTGGAGAAAGGAGTAAGCCTTGGTGCTTTTGGCGGTGGTACATAGCCACTTTCCTCCTCCTGGCTGCTCTGTTGGTTATGCATGCCAAGAGTCCAGGTAGGATCTATGGTCTCATCATCCACGCCTTCCTCTTCAAAGTCTTCTGGATAACGTGACTGAGCAGGCTGGCCAGATGAGATGTGTGTCTCATCATCATCATCATCATCATCCACCTCCTGAGATGCTGTATGCCTTTGCTGAAAGTGGCTTTCTTCAGTACGAGGTGCTTCAAAACTTTGGCCATGAATAGACATTATGTCTTTTTGAAGTATCTCGTCAGGCAGTGACAAAGAAAGGCCAGATGCAATCGAGGGCTGATAAGAACCAAATAAATCATCGGAGTGACCAAGGTCGCACTCCAAGTTTTCCTCTGGCTGCTGATGGGTTGAGCAAATAGGAAGACTTTGAGGATTGGATAGCCCTGCGTTGTCTGTAGCGACACTAGACTGTGTTGGCAAGGACGATTGTGTACTGCAAGAACCAGTGGTCGAGGTGTTATCAGCCATCCAAGATGTTATCTGGTCATGCTCTTCCGGCCTCAAGACACGTTTTTGTTGAGTACTGGGAATTTTAGACGTGAGATCTATCAATCCTCGTCTGTCTACCTGTACCAGTGCCTTCTTGGGCACGACAGCTACGGCCACGACCTCGTCCCCGTCCCTTTGCAACCTCTTTTTTGGGAAATTGTGGTTTTTGTGACATTGTTGACAAATGCACAGTCACCGAGATGGAGTTAGGTGTTGCTGTAGGCGTCACCTGCTGGCGGGTTAAGTGTGTGCTAACACTTGTCAGTGAAGCAGCACACTAGTCCCTGAAAAAATTATTAAGTGCGCACAGCCACCGAGATGGAGTTAGGTGTTGCTGTAGGCGTCACCTGCTGGTGGGTTAAGTGTGTGCTAACACTTGTCAGTGAAGCAGCACACTAGTACCTGAAAAAATTATTAAGTGCGCACAAGTAGTCGCACAAGTAGGTGGCGTACGTGCTATTTGCATGTAGAGCAGCAACGCACTGATCTACCACAGACAAAATAAAGCTGAAGGGGTTTTTAGGACCCAAAATCTATCAGCTGCAAAAAAATTGTAAATAGTACCTCAGCTAAGCCTCTGACTTCAGCTATTAGGACAGCTGAGTGAGTAAGCTAAGCTATGAGGTCGGTCCTGTGAGCACTGTAAGGCTGCACCTCCCTGCCTGCCTGCCTACACTCCTCTACACAGTACTCCTCTGTCCTCCTGGTAGCTCTCACAAGAGCTGTTTGGGGTAAATATAAGGAATTTTTAAGGTTCCCTACACTGACTGACAATCCCTATGATCTGCTCCAGCATCTACCTCACCCTGCTCTAGCTCAGATCTTCACAGGAATGAGCCCAAAATGGCGGTGGCAAGGCTTATATACAGCCTCGCCTCCCATACATGACATAGGCATCACGATGGACAGAAGCCAATCATAGTCCTGCAACAACCAACATGGCTGTGGCATTACTGAATATGATTGGCTAACATGCTTGTCCATCTTCACAAGTTTTCTGACCTAACACGCTCGGCTGTCTCGGAAGCTTTGTCGGAACATAACAGATTCTGTATTCGCGAGTCCCGAATACAGAATACAGGACTCGGATTCGTAGACTCGCTCAGAATCGCTCAGACTCGCTGCTGACAGCGGGTATCCGTGAAGCGGTGCGATTCTTTAAACGATTTGGGGAGATTCAAGCTACATAGCGATGTGATATAGCGAGTCTAGCGAGTGAGAAAAAGTAAACTCTGACAAAACTAGGATTGCCATTGACTTGCATTGGACTCGTTACTGTGCAAGTAATCGCTGGGAAACTCGCAGAGTACCGAGTGCTGTGAGTCCCTTACTACTCACCGTGTAACGAGTCCTAGCGAGTAGACTCGCCCATCCCTACATAGAAGGCTTTGGATACCTTGTCTTTCAGTAACTCTATGGGTTGCTTGAAGCTCCCTGATTGGCTGAGTTCTAGGACCAAGTAGGTGTATTTGTTGGTTTCTGTAAGTGGACAGTCATCTATCGTAAATGGAGGATATCCATCACGTTTCTGTTTCTTTTCTGGAACACCATGATATTAGTTTTCTTCTGGTTGATTGGCATTGCCCATGTGCTGCTGAAGGTCTCTAGGATTTTCAGATGATCTCGGAGGCCTTTCTTGGTTGATGAGAACAGCACGAGGCCATCAGCATAGAGAAGAAATTTCACCTGGGTGTCATGGAGAGTGAGTCCTGGTGCTGCGGAGGAATCTAGGGCCACCGCCAGCTTATTGATGAAGATGTTAAAGAGCGCTGGACTGAGGCTGCAGCCCTGTTTCACTCCTTGGCTTTGTTGGGAATAGGCCATCCCCTTTCCATTGACCCTCATTCTGCAGCTGTGCTCAGGACCTCCGGATGACATCATATGCTTTGCCTCCGATTCCGCTCCCCAACAGTTTTAGGAATAGTCCTGGGTGCCACACTGAGTCAAAGGCCTTTTTGAAGTCCACGAAACAAGCGTATATTTTCCTGTTTTTTGTATTGTGGATGTGGCTCTTGATGAGGCTGTGCAGAGTGTAGATGTGTTCAGTGGTGCAGTGGTTCAGCATGAACCCTGCTTGGCACTTGCTGAGGACGTTGTGTTCAATGAGGAAAGTGATTCAGGATGCTGTTGAAGAGTTTGTCCAGGTTGCTGCTGATAAATATCTTCCGGTAGTTTGCTGGGTCGTACTTGTCCCCTTTTTGTGTATTGGGGTTATGAAGCCTTGGTTCCAGAATTTGGGGAAGTAGCCAGCCTGCAGTACTATATTAAATAGTTTTGTTATCGCAGTGTGGATATCTGCACCGCTGGCATTTTTACCTTTCATCTGTGTGATCCTAAGGACTAAGGACTAAGGAATATGGACTACGGACTATGGACTTAGGACTTAGGATTTAGGACTATGGTTTTAGGATTATGTACTATGGACTACGTGCTTAGGACTTAGGATTTAGGACTATGGACTTAGGACTTAGGACTTAGGGCTTAGGGCTTAGGACTATGGACTATGGACTATGGACTTAGGAATATGGACTATGGATTATGGACTTAGGACTATGGACTATGGATTTAGGACTATGGACTATGGACTTAGGACTTAGGACTATGGACTATGGACTTAGGACTTAGGACTATGGACAATGGACTTAGGACTATGGACTTAGGACTATGGACTATGGACTTAGGACTTAGGACTATGGATTTAGGACTATGGACTATGGATTTAGGACTATGGATTTAGGACTATGGACTTAGGACTATGGACTTAGGACTTAGGACTATGGACTATGGAATATGGACTATGGACTTTGGACTATGGACTATGGACTTAGGACTATGGACTATGAACTATGGACTTTGGACTATGGACTTTGGACTATGGACTATGGACTATGGACTATGGACTTAGGACTATGGACTTTGGACTTTGGACTATGGACTATGGACTAAGGACTTTGGACTATGGACTATGGACTTTGGACTATGGACTATGGACTTAGGACTATGGACTATGGACTATGGACTTTGGACTATGGACTTTGGACTATGGACTTTGGACTATGGACTATGGACTTTGGACTGTGGACTATGGACTTAGGACCATGGACTATGGAATTTGGACTTTGGACTATGGACTATGGACTATGGACTATGGACTTTGGACTATGGACTATGGACTATGGTTTTAGGACTATGGACTATGGACTATGGACTTTGGACTTTGGACTTTGGACTATGGACTATGGACTTAGGACTATGGACTATGGACTATGGACTATGGACTTAGGACTTAGGACTATGGACTTAGGACAATGGACTATGGACTATGGACTATGGACTTAGGACTATGGACTTAGGACTATGGACTTAGGACTATGGACTTAGGACTATGGACTATGGACTATGGACTTTGGACTTTGGACTTTGGACTATGGACTATGGACTATGGACTATGGATTTAGGACTATGGACTTTGGACTATGGACTATGGACTATGGACTATGGACTTAGGACTTAGGACTTAGGACTTAGGACTTAGGATTGGACTTTGGACTTTGGACTATGGACTTAGGACTATGGACTATGGATTTAGGACTATGGACTTTGGACTATGGACTATGGACTATGGACTATGGACTATGGACTATGGACTTAGGACTTAGGACTTAGGACTTAGGATTGGACTTTGGACTTTGGACTTTGGACTTAGGACTTAGGACTTAGGACTTAGGATTGGACTTAGGACTTAGGACTTAGGACTTAGGATTGGACTTTGGACTTTGGACTATGGACTTTGGACTATGGACTATGGACTATGGACTATGGACTTTTGACTTTGGACTATGGACTATGGACTATGGACTATGGACTTAGGACTTTGGACTTTGGACTATGGACTTAGGACTATGGACTATGGATTTAGGACTATGGACTTTGGACTATGGACTTTGGACTATGGACTATGGACTATGGACTTAGGACTATGGACTATGCACTTTGGACTATGGACTTTGGACTATGGACTATGGACTATGGACTTTGGACTTAGGACTTTGGACTATGGACTTTGGACTATGGACTTAGGACTATGGACTATGGATTTAGGACTATGGACTATGGACTATGGACTTTGGACTATGGACTATGGACTATGGTTTTAGGACTATGGACTATGGACTATGGACTTTGGACTTTGGACTTTGGACTATGGACTATGGACTTAGGACTATGGACTATGGACTATGGACTATGGACTTAGGACTTAGGACTATGGACTTAGGACAATGGACTATGGACTATGGACTATGGACTTAGGACTATGGACTTAGGACTATGGACTTAGGACTATGGACTTAGGACTATGGACTATGGACTATGGACTTTGGACTTTGGACTTTGGACTATGGACTATGGACTATGGACTATGGATTTAGGACTATGGACTTTGGACTATGGACTATGGACTATGGACTATGGACTTAGGACTTAGGACTTAGGACTTAGGACTTAGGATTGGACTTTGGACTTTGGACTATGGACTTAGGACTATGGACTATGGATTTAGGACTATGGACTTTGGACTATGGACTATGGACTATGGACTATGGACTATGGACTATGGACTATGGACTTAGGACTTAGGACTTAGGACTTAGGATTGGACTTTGGACTTTGGACTTTGGACTTAGGACTTAGGACTTAGGACTTAGGATTGGACTTAGGACTTAGGACTTAGGACTTAGGATTGGACTTTGGACTTTGGACTATGGACTTTGGACTATGGACTATGGACTATGGACTATGGACTTTTGACTTTGGACTATGGACTATGGACTATGGACTATGGACTTAGGACTTTGGACTTTGGACTATGGACTTA
Organism: Allobates femoralis; assembly: GCA_033576535.1. Taxonomy (NCBI): domain Eukaryota; kingdom Metazoa; phylum Chordata; class Amphibia; order Anura; family Aromobatidae; genus Allobates; species Allobates femoralis. Next base: position 17,287 of record JARQOC010001225.1, read on the forward strand.
GGACTATGGACTATGGATTTAGGACTATGGACTTTGGACTATGGACTTTGGACTATGGACTATGGACTATGGACTTAGGACTATGGACTATGCACTTTGGACTATGGACTTTGGACTATGGACTATGGACTATGGACTTTGGACTTAGGACTTTGGACTATGGACTTTGGACTATGGACTTAGGACTATGGACTATGGATTTAGGACTATGGACTATGGACTATGGACTATGGACTTTGGACTATGTACTATGGACTATGTACTATGGACGTAGGACTTAGGACTTTGGACTTAGGACTTTGGACTTTGAACTTTGGACTTTGGACTTTGGACTTAGGACTTAGTGTCACCCGCAGACAATGCTCCTGTACTCTGCTGTACATCCCACACAGTAGGGTGCTTTGCTGCCATGTGCCTGATCATGCTGGTGGTGGTCAGGCTGCTAGTTTTGCTAGCCCTGCTGATCCTGGCATGGCAGGTGTTGCAAATGGCCTTTTTGGAATTATCTGCAGACACCTTAAAAAACAGCCAGACTCGGGAAGACCTAGCAGTCGTACTGGCAACATCACTCGTATTGTTGTTCCGGGGAACGGTTGCCTGTCTTCTGCCTGCGGACACCACCCTGCTTCTTCCGGCCTGTTGTGATGCTACGCCTAACTCCCCCTGTGCACTGCTGTACTCGCTCTGTATGTCCTCCTGCCAGGTTGGGTCAGTTACTGGATCATCCACCACGTTGTCTTCCTCTTCTGCACCCTGGTCCTCCTCCTGACTTTGTGACAATTGTGTCTCATCATCATCCACCTCTTGTTGAGACACGTTCCCACCGTTGCCTTCGTGAGACTGTGGCTGCTCAAATATTTGTGCATCGGTACATACGATCTCCTCATGACCCACTTCAACTGGAGCTGGCAAGAGGCCAGAATCTATGAATGGATAGGTGAACAGCTCTTCAGAGTGTCCAAATGGAGGATCAGTTATGTCGGGGTCCGGGCACTCGGCATGGGGGAGGAAGGAGGATCAGGGTCTGGAATGTGCAGTCCAGTCTCACGGCTACTGACACTTGACCTTGTGGAAGACAGGGCATTTGTGGTGGTGCCAAACTGACTGGAAGCATTATCCGCTATCCAACTAACAACCTGTTGACACTGGTCTTGGTTTAATAGTGGAGTACTGCTGCGTTCACCTAGAAATTGGGACAAGAAAGTTGAGCGAGATGATGTGGGCGTTTGTCGTGGCGCAATTCGAGCTTGCACACGGGCTCGCCCTCTGCCTGCACCACCATCACATCCAGTTCCTTGTCCCTTGCCACCGGACTTGCGCATTTTCAATGTGGTGCTGACTGTACAGTCATTTGTTTTATTCTCAAAACTTTTGGTCATATTAATTTTAACAAAGTCTACTGCTTCAGTTTTTCTAATGGCAATTTGCATATATTCCAGAATGTCATAAAGAGTGATCAGCTTAACAGCAATTACTTGCAAAGTCAATATTTGCCTAGAAAATGAACTTTAACCCCCAAAACACATTTCAACATCATTGCAGTCCTGCCTTAAAAGGAGCAGCTAACATTGTTTTAGTGATTGTTCCATTAACACAGGTGTGGGTGTTGATGAGGACAGGGCTGGCGATCAATCAGTCATGATTAAGTAAGAATGACACCACTGGACACTTTAAAAAGAGGCTGGTGCTTGGTATCATTGTTTCTCTTCAGTTAACCATGGTTATCTCTAAAGAGACACGTGCAGCCATCATTGCACTGCACAAAAATGGCCTAACAGGGAAGAGTATTGCAGCTAGAAAGATTGCACCTCAGTCAACAATCTATCGCATCATCAAGAACTTCAAGGAGAGAGCTTCCATTGTTGTCAAATAGGCTCCAGGGCGCCCAAGAAAGACCAGCAAGCGCCAGGACCATATCTTAAAACTGTTTCAGCTGCGGGATCGGACTACCAGCAGTGCCGAGCTTGCTCAGGAATGGAAGCAGGCTGGTGTGAGTGCTTCTGCATGCACTGTGAGGCAGAGACTCTTTGCTGCCCTCCTTGAAACCAGGCCTTGCTCAAAGAAGCCACTTCTCTCCAGAAAAACATCAGGGACCGACTGATATTCTGCAAAAGGTACAGGAAGTGGACTGCTGAGGACTGGGGTAAAGTCATTTCCAAATGTCCCAAACAATCGAAAAGGGGATTCATCAGAGAAAAACAGCTTATTCGGAGAAGAAGAGGTGAGTGCTACCACCAGTCTGGTCTCATGCCAACTGTAAAGCATCCTGAAACCATTCATGTGTGGGGTTGCTTCTCAGTCAAGGGAATCGGCTCACTCACAGTCTTGCCTAAAAACACAGCCATGAATAAAGAATGGTACCAGAATGTCCTCCAAGAGCAACTTCTCCCAACCATCCAAGAGCAGTTTGGCGCCCAACAATGCCTTTTCCAGCATGATGTAGCACCTTGCCATAAAGCAAAGGTAATAACTAAATGGCTCAGGGAACAAAACATAGAGATTTTGGGTCCATGGCCTGGAAACTCCCCAGATCTTATGGCCACTTTACACACACCAACTTATCTGTCCAACTTCTGACCAACTTGCTGGTTGCAGTGAAATCATGGACACATTGTTCCATTGTACACAGTCACAAAATGGAGCAATGTGTCCATGATTTCATTGCAACCAGCAAATTGGTCAGAAGTTGGACAGATAAGTTGGTGTGTGTAAAGTGGCCCTTAATCTCATTGAGAACGTGTGGTCAATCATCAAGAGACAGGTGGAGAAACAAAAACCAACAAATTCTGCCAAAATGCAAGCATTGATTATGCAAGAATGGACAGCTATCAGTCAGGATTTGGTCCAGAAGTTGATTGAGAGCATGCCAGGGAGAATTGCAGAGGTCCTGAAGAAGAAGGGTCAGCACTGCAATATTGACTTGCTGCATTAACTCATTCTAACTGTCAATATAACCTTTTGGTACTCATCACATACAGAAATATAATTTCAATCATATTATATAAACATTAGACAAACACAAATAAAAACCAGAGGGCAGCAGATCATGTGAAAATATAATTTTGGTGTCATTCTTAAAACTTTTGTCCATGACTGTATACAGCTAAATTAGTGCAAACAAGAGTAGGTTTTTAGCAAGAGGCTTTTGGTGTACCCTAATTAACGCTGCAACCTAGAGGAGCAGCACTTAGATGCAAAATTAGTGCAGACAAGAGTAGGTTTTTAGCACGACCCTAAGTTTTGAAATTAAGGCCCTGCAGGTGGACTAGTCAGACACAAACGCTGACTACAATAGCGAGTCGTTTGCCGTATCTTAATTTACGCTGCAACAGACAGTAGCAGCACTTAGATGCCAATTTAGTGCATACAAGAGTAGGTTTTTAGCACAAGGCTTTTGGTGTACCCTAATTAACGCTGCAACCTAGAGGAGCAGCACTTAGATGCAAAATTAGTGCAGACAAGAGAAGGTTTTTAGCACGACCCTAAGTTTTGAAATTAAGGCCCTGCAGGTGGACTAGTCAGACACAAATACTGACTACAATAGCGAGTCTTTTGGCTTATACTAATTTACGCTGCAACAGACAGTAGCAGCACTTAGAGGCCAATTTAGTGCAGACAAGAGTAGGTTTTTAGCACGAGACTTTTGGTGTACCCTAATTAACGCTGCAACCTAGAGGAGCAGCACTTAGATGCAAAATTAGTGCTGAAAAGAGTTGGTTTTTAGCACAAGACTTTTGGTGTACCCTAATTTGAGCTAAAACCTACTCCTGCCTATAGTGAGCTAAATAAATCCCTAAAAGCACGGTTTTCGGGATGAATGAGCCTGAAAACCTGCGCCAGATGCGATGCAGGCTGGTATACTGGCACAGCGAAGTTTGGTAGATACCCTGCCTCCCTGCCTGCCTGTATACTGCTCTATTACTCCTTAAAAGGACTGTTGTGGTAATTAGACTGGCAGCCCTGTGCCCACACTAGCTGAAAGGCCACAAATCAGTCCCTCAATCAGCAGCACCTCTCCCTACACTGACTGTCTAATGGCGCAGAGTGACGAGCACAGCGCGGTCACGTCTTATAAAGACCTGATCACGCTGTGCGGCCAGCCAATCACTGTAATGCCACAACCAACATGGCTGTGGCATTACAGTGTCTGTCAGCCAATCCCTGCATGCGGGCTGGCTCTGAAAAGAGCGCCAACATGCAGGGAGGTGGACCCCGAGTATCGCGAGATTACTCGATACTCGCCGAGTACCCCGAGTACCGTGATATTCGTGTGAGTACTGAGTAGTGACAAGCATACTCGTTCATCTCTAATGGTCTCCCATTAAAATTACTATAGGCTGTACCACTGAGACTCCCATTGGGTCACCCACAGAGACTTCCATTGACTTTCCCATTGGGTCTCTCATGAGGTCTCCCATCCAGCCCATAATGAGGCTCCTGCTGCTTAGCTTCAACAGTCTGTCAATAGCATGCACAATGGGTTTACAATGGCTGCTGACATGCTGGCTTCCCATCTGTGGGACTTTTGAGAAGGCATACATTAGTAAAAGTCAGTTTTAATTACTGTCAATCGCTTCTACTCTTACCAGCCCTTTGGCCTGTCAAAAGTCAATGCAGCCATGGTCTCCAATTGAAATTGCCATAGGCTCTCCCACTGAGATTCCCATTAGGTCACCCATAGAGACATCCATTGGGTCTCTCATGAGGACTTCAATCAAGCCTGCAAACAAGGTTCCTGCTGCTTAGCTTCAACAGTCTGTCAAAGGCATGCACAATGGGTTTACAATGGCTGCTGACATGCTGGCTTCCCATCTGTGGGACTTGTGAGGAGGCATACATTAGTAAAAGTCAATTTTAATTACTGTCAATGGCTTCTACTCTTACCAGCCCTTTGGACTGTCAAAAGTCAATGCAGCCATAGTCTCCCATTGAAATTGCCATAGGCTTTCCCACTGAGATTCCCATTGGGTCACCCATAGAGACTTCCATGGAGTGTCTCATGAAGTCTCCCATCCAGCCCATGACACAGGCTCCTGCTGCTAAATTCAACAGTCTGTCAAGGGCATGCACAATAGGTTTACAATGGCTGCTGACATGTTGGCTTCCCATCTGTGGGACTTTTACTAATGTCTGCCTCTTCAAAAGTCAGTTTTAATTACCATCTATGGCTTCTACTCTTACCAGCCCTTTGGCTTGTCAAAAGTCAATGCAGCCATGGTCTCCCATTGAAATTGCCATAGGCTCTCCCACTGAGAATCCCATTGGGTCACCCACTGACACTTCCATTGAGATTCCCATTGGATCTCTCATGAGGTCTCCCATCCAGCCCGTGACCACGGCTCCTGCTGCTTAGCTTCAACAGTCTGTCAAGGGAATGCACAATGAGTTTATAATGGCTGCTGACATGCTGGCTTCCCATCTGTGGGATTTTTAAAGAGGCATACATTAGTAAAAGTCAGTTTTAATTACTGTCAATGGCTTCTACTCTTACCAGCCTTTTGACCTGTCAAAAGTCAATGCAGCCATGGTCTCCCATTGAAATTGCCATAGGCTTTCCCACTGAGATTCCCATTGGGTCACCTATAGAGACTTCCATTGAGATTCACATTGGGTCTCTCATGAGATCTCCCATCCAGCCCGTGACCGTGGCTCCTGCTGCTTAGCACATTGGTCAGCTCAGTATTAGTCCACACAGGCACATACAGTAATCAGTCAGTATTATCCCAAACAGGCACACACACTGATCAGTCAGTATTAGCCCAAACAGGCACACACACTGATCAGCTCAGTATTAGCCCACACAGGCACACACACTTATCAGCTCAGTATTAGCCCACACTCAGGCACACACACTGATCAGCTCAGTATTGGCCCACACAGACACATACAGTGATCAGCTCAGTATTTACCCACACAGGTACATACAGTGATCAATCAGTATTGACCCACACAGGTACATACAGTGATCAGTTAGTATTAGCCCACACAGGCACATATACTGATCAGCTCAGTATTGGCCCACACAGGCACACACACTGATCAGTCAGTATTAGCCCAAACAGGCACACACACTGATCAGCTCAGTATTAGCCCAAACAGGCACACACACTGATCAGCTCAGTATTGGCCCACACAGACACATACACTGATCAGCTCAGTATTTACCCACACAGGTACATACAGTGATCAGTTAGTATTAGCCCACTCAGGCACACACACTGATCAGCTCAGTATTAGCCCACACAGGCACATACACTGATCAGCTCAGTATTAGCCCACACAGGCACAAACTGATCAGCTCAGTATTGGCCCACACAGACACATACACTGATCAGCTCAGTATTTACCCACACAGGTACATACAGTGATCAGTTAGTATTAGCCCACTCAGGCACACACACTGATCAGCTCAGTATTAGCCCACACAGGCACATACACTGATCAGCTCAGTATTAGCCCACACAGGCACAAACTGATCAGCTCAGGAGCCTTGGTCATAGGCTGGATGACAGACCCAATGGGAATCTCAATGGAAGCCTCTATGGGTGACCCAATGGGAATCTCAGTGGGAAAGCCTATGGCAATTTCAATGGGAGACCATGGCTGCATTGACTTTTGACAGGCCAAAAGGCTGGTAAGAGTAGAAGCCATTGACAGTAATTAAAACTGACTTTTACTAATGTATGCCTCTTTTAATGTAAGTCAGCATGTCAGCAGCCATTGTAAACCCATTGTGCATGTCCTTGACAGACTGTTGAAGCTAAGCCGCAGGAGCCTCGGTCACAGGCTGGATGGGAGAACTCATGAGACACCCAATGGGAATCTTAATGGAAATCTGTATGGGTGACCCAATGGGATTCTCAGTGGGAGAGCCTATGGCAATTTCAAGGGGAGACCATGGTTGCATTGACGTTTGACAGGCCAAAAGGCTGGTAAGAGTAGAAGCCATTTACAGTAATTAAAACTGACTTTTACTAATGTATGCCTCTTCAAACGTCCCACAGATGAGAACCCAGCATGTCAGCAGCCATTGTAAACCCATTGTGCATGCCCTTGACAGACTGTTGAAGCTAAGCAACAGGAGCCACGGTCACGGGCTGGATGGGAGACCTCATGAGAGACCCAACGGACGTCCCAATGGGAATCTCAGTGGGAAAGCCTATGGCAATTTCAAAGGGAGACCATGGTTGCTTTGACTTTTGACAGGCCAAAGGGCTGGTAAGAGTAGAAGCCATTGACGGTAATTAAAACTGACTTTTACTAATGTATGCCTCTTCAAAAGTCCCACAGATGGGAGGGTAGCATGTCAGCAGCCATTGTAATCCCATTGTGCATGCCCTTGACAGACTGTTGAAGCTAAGCAGCAGGAGCCTCGGTCACGGGCTGGATGGCAGACCTCATGAGAGACCCAATGGGAATCTCAATGGAAGTCTCTATGGGTGACCGAATGGGATTCTCAGTGGGAGAGCCTATGGCAATTTCAATGGGAGACCATGGCAGCATTGACTTTTGACAGGACAAAGGGCTAGTAAGAGTAGAAGCCATTGACGATAATTAAAACTGACTTTTACTAATGTATGCCTCTTCAAAACTCCCACAGATGGGAAGCCAGCATATCAGTAGCCTGTTGAAGCTAAACAGCAGGAGCTTTGGTCACGGGCTGGATGGGAGATCTCAGGAGAGACCCAATGGGAATCTCAAGGGAAGTCTCTATGGGTGACCCAATGGGATTCTCAGTGTGAGAGCCTATGGCAATTTCAATGGGAGAATATGGCTGCATTGACTTTTGACAGGCCAAAGGGCTGGTAAGAGTAGAAGCCATTGACGGTGAGTTAAACTGACTTTTACTAATGGATGCCTCTTCAAAAGTCCCACTAGAAGAGATGACATGGAAGAAGATTCAAAATCTCATCAACTCCCATAAACTAAATTTTTTTCTACCCTAGAACCTATCTCAGCTGTTCAGATATCCTCAAAGCCCTCTTTTCTGGAAAACTGGGCATATATATCAAAGCTTTAACCAAGACACTCATTTTTCATACTCATCGAATGTAAAAGCATGGGAAAAAGAACTAAACGTAGAAATTACAACGGATGTCTGGCATCAAATTTTCAAATCTATCTACTCTTACATCCCATGCTCATCTCTTGCAGAGACCCACTATAAGATTTACACACGCTGGTATTATACCCCTCTTAAACTTCATCAAATTCAAAACTCCAACTCCTGCCTCTGCTGGAGGAATTGTAATGCTATTGGTAGTTTGACTCACATTTTTTGGAGCTGTAGAGTTCTCATATACTTCTGGGAGAGAGTTGAGGCTCTAATTAATAGCATCACTGGTTTGAAATTACACCTATCTTCTGAACTAGTACTTCTCCTTGTTTGCCTCGAATCCATCCCTCATAAACATAGACCTATCATTACGCAAATTCTACTCACAGCTAAAAGTAACATTGCTGCCCTCTGGAGGGACCCTATTCCCCCTACGGTGGAAAACACAATAGAGAAAATAGCATGTCACAACACATATGAATACTCATACGCCCTTAGAAACAACCTTTTAAAAAAATACTCCAAAAAATGGAAGGAGTGGAATAAAATGATGTCTCCTACAAATCAACCATAAAGACCTCAACATTGTACAAGACCAGATTAATCTTCGTACCCCAATCCTACTTATTTAGCATTACTATTTCAAGTAAATCATACCCACGTTAATTAATAGCGGGCATTCTTATATACGTACTCTTTGTACTTTCATGTATGTAAATAGTTAAGTTACAGTTTAGCAATTTGGTATACATTAAATAATCAAATTAATGGAATATGATTGATATTTATATAGATCGTTGACCGAGCAACTAAAGCCTTGAGTAGTGTTATATATTTCTGATTCATCCTCGGTCTATGAATATATAGATTGTACATCTTTCTTCATATTGTACCACCTAGATCACTAATCTCCTTTTATTGTACTTCATTGATTTCTGTATCATTTATGCTAATCATACTGTATGTTATACCGTTCTTTTATTTGCAAACCAATAAAAATATTTGAACACAAAAGTCCCACAGATGGGAAGCTAGCATGTCAGCAGCCATTGTAAACCCATTGTGCATGCCTTTGACAGACTGTTGAAGCTAAGCAGCAGGAGCCTCAGTCACGTGCTGGATGGGAGACCTCATGAGAGACTCAATGGAAGTCGGTATGGGAGACCCAATAGGAATCTCATTGGGAAAGCCTAAGGCAATTTCAACGGGAGACCATGGCTGCATTGACTTTTGACAGGCCAAAAGGCTGGTAAGAGTAGAAGCCATTGACAGTAATTAAAACTGACTTTTATTAATGTATGCCTCTTCAAAAGTCCCACAGATGGAATGCCAGCATTTCAGCAGCTATTGTAAACCCATTGTTCTTGTCCTTGACAGACTGTTGAAGCTAAGCAGCAGGAGCCTCGTGTGACGAAATGGACCCCTTTAATATTTAATGTAGGAGAATTTCTTATTTATCCAGAACATATTGTATTTTGGTTTGTAAACTTGTAATGGCCAAGAAGAATTTCCTACAGCTTTTCATAGATAATTACATTACCATGCTAAACTTAAACCACAGTAATCTAACTTGTTTGTCATAGAAGGACAGAGAACTTAATTATGCTAATCGTCCATTGTATGTTACCTTGTGAATCCATGACTCTATGTACATGGCTGCAGCTACTATTGCTTAAGTGTCATTGATTGCAGACTCAATGTCTCATACTAATATACCATTGTATCACTGCTATATCACTCAGTAGTTGGCTCTCCATGTCAGGATTGCAATACTTCTAGAAATATGTTAAATGAAACTTGAGGCCCAGCCAATGAAAAGACAGTATTATTCCACCTATCGTGACGTTCCCAATATCCTGCAATGAGGGCTGAAGGTTTATAAGGAGATGTGTTCATTAACTAGAGTTAGATTCTCTCTAATGACCTCAGTCTAGGGATTTCGGTCCCAGCTAGAGGTAGGTCCGGTTAGCAAGCCATAACCCCAGGCCTAGGCATTTCGGCGCCGACCAAGGGGACCAGAACCCAGACTATAGAACCACAAGGACTTCAGCATCGGATTATCGGATTCGGCTGTGATAAAGACTGCATAAGGATAAGGAAGCAACCCAGGTTGGGACGATACAGTCACCTGGCTATAGACTTTGCCGTGCTATATTCTAATCCCTGGTGACCCAGTGGAAGGGTGAGACTCTGTTGCCTGTTACGTTGTTGTGTTTTGCTGGTTATGCGCTATATGCTGTTAACTGTTTGGGGATCCAGTAAAGCCTTGTTATTGTGGTTCCCTCACCCCGTGTTGTCTGAGTAGTGTTCCGCCCACGGTTAAGGAGCTCGGCGTTCAGTTGGGGATGAGCCCTGGTCCACGTTGTCTTTGTAAAGGCAGCTGGGCCTGCGGATGAGAGCACCCACTGACCCCCAGGTCTCCACACCTCGGTCATGGGCTGGATGGGAAATGTAAATTAATGAGTGGCACTAGAGAAAAGAGGATCAAACTGAATTGTGCAAATGTGTAATGCAGAACCTGCCCTGTGCGAAATATGAAAATCAGAGGTCTTAGTCTTATTAGTGGCCACTAAGGATCAAGCCTGGCACCCACTTCAAGGAGCCTCCACTGCCAGGTCTTGACACTATGCCCTAGTGAGATGGTGAAATGATGAAATCTGTGTAGGCTTATATGTCCAAGGATGTAATTAAAATCATGTGTGTGCTAGGACCTCACACTGGTGTCCAAGAGTGGTTACCAGACTAATGGTGGGTTTACACACACCAATTTATCTGTTCAATATCTGAACCAATCTCTGGTTGCAGTGAAATCATGGATACATTGCTCCATGTTGTACACAGCCACAAAATGGAGCAATGTATCCATGATTTCACTGCAACCAGAGATTGGTTCAGATATTGAACAGATAAATTGGTGTGTGTAAACCCACCATAAGAAAAGAGGGAAAGGGAAAATTATATATCATGGGAGCTCACTCAAAAAGGACAATATGTAAAAACGTATAAGACTGGCGTCACCGTACATGTAGGTGCTGGCAGAAAATAATCATACTTACAAGAATAGGATATCTGCCGCGACACTACTGTATATATAAGAAATGTAAATTAATGAGTGCCACTAGAGAAAAGAGGATCAAACTGAATTGTGCAAATGTGTAATGCAGAAACTGCCCTGTGCTAAATATGAAAATCATTAGTGGCCACTAAGGATCAAGCCTGGCACCCACTTCTTGTAAGTATGATTATTTTCTGCCAGCACCTACATGTACGGTGACGCCAGTCTTATACGTTTTTATATATTGTCCTTTTTGACTGAGCTCCCATTATATATAATTTTCCCTTTCCCTCTATTCTTAGTCTGGTAACCACTCTTGGACACCAGTGTGAGGTCCTAGCACACACCTGATTTTAATTACATCCTTTGACATATAAGCCTACACAGATTTCACCATTTCACCATCTCACTAGGGCATAGTGTCAGTACCTGGCAGTGGAGACTCCTTGAAGTGGGTGCCAGGCTTGATCCTTAGTGGCCACTAATGAGACTAAGACCTCTGATTTTCATATTTAGCACAGGGTAGTTTCTGCATTACACATTTGCACAATTCAGTTTGATCCTCTTTTCTCTAGTGCCACTCATTAATTTACATTTCTTATATATACAGTAGTGTCGCGGCAGATATCCTATTCTTGTAAGCATGATTATTTTCTGCCAGCACCTACATGTACGTTGACGCCAGTCTTATACGTGTTTACATGGGCTGGATGGGAGACATCATGAGAGACCCAATGGGTCGCCCGTAGAAACTTTCATTAAGATTCCCAAAGAAAATCTCAGTGGGAGAGCCTATGGCAATTTCAATGGGAGACCATGGCTGCATTGACTTTTGAAGAGGCATACATTAGTAACAGTCAGTTTTAATTACTGTCAATGGCTTCTACTCTTACCAGCCATTTGGCCTTTCAAAAGTCCCACAGATGGGAAGCCAGCATGTCAGCAGACTTTGTAAACCCATTGTGCATGCCCTTGACAGACTGTTGAAGCTAAGCAGCAGGAGCCTCGGTCACGGGCTGGATGGGAGACCTCATGAGAGATCCAATGGGAATCTCTATTGGTGACCCATTGGGAATCTCAGTGGGAGGCCTATGGCAATTTCAATGGGAGACCATGGCTAGATTGACTTTTGAAAGGCCAAATGGCTGGTAAGAGTAGAAGCCATTGACAGTAATTAAAACTGACTTTTACTAATGTATGCCTCTTCAAAAGTCCCACAGATGGGAAGCCAGCATGTCAGCAGACTTTGTAAACCCATTGTGCATGCCCTTGACAGACTGTTGAGGCTAAGCAGCAGTAGCCTTGTCAAGGGCTGGTTGGGAGACCTCATGAGAGACCCAATGGGAATCTCAATGGAAGTCTCTATTGGTGACCCAATGGGAATCTCAGTGGGAGAGTCTATGGCAATTTCAATGGGAGACCATGGCTGCATTGACTTTTGACTGGCTTCTACTCTTACCAGCCCTTTGGCCTTTGACAGTAATTAAAACTGACTTTTACTAAAGACTAAGGACAAAGGACAAAGTACTAAGACTAAGGACCAAGGAATATGACTTAGTACTTAGGATTTAGGATTAAGTACTAGAGATGAGCAGTGTTCGATTCGAAATGTTTGCCAGTCTCAATTTTGAGCTGTTTTGGGCGGTGTTCGAGGCATTCGTCAAATTAGAACAATTAACTTGAAATTCGCCAGTTCGCGGTTATCTTCGTTAAGGCTTCGATCACCAAAAGCTTAACCCCAACCCTAACCCTAACCATGTTAATGACTGTGAATATCCAGTTTATGGGTATAATGTGCGGGGAGGGGGTGGGGGGGGGTTGTACCAGTGCTGCAGAAATGATAGCGATCTGCATCTTTTTTTCTCCAAACTGCAGATACAGTGTGGCGGTGCAGGCTGCTGTGTGTATGTGTGATTGGATGACAAAGTGCATTTTTTGCACACAAGCAAGGTCAGGCATCATTGGCTGTGTAAGTCACATGTCCTAGCACTATAAGACCCAGCCATTTTCTCCATCGCCATCATTTGCTCATTGCTGTAGCTCTGTGTCAGACGGCACTGCTGCTGCCGGCGATATAGAGCAAAATCAAGCAATTGTGTTCTCATTCAGCTAGTGAGGTAGATAGATAGGTTTAGGGAGTAGGGACTGGAGGTAGGGAAGAAAAGGAATTCTCCACCAGACAGCCAAATCTTCATAAAGTACTTTTATTAGTACATCAGACAGTGCATAAAACAAACAATATTGAGGAGGGGAACGCTGAACGCGTTTCGGATGGCAAATCCTTTCTCAACAGCGAAGTGTGAACATTTCCCATACCTTTTTATTAGTTAAAACCAGTGTAGGTCTAGTACAATCAGCTGTAACATCATTTGCATAATTAGGTTGAAGACAAAACCTATACATAAAGTGATAAAATGTAGGCAGAGCTGCAAACTTGAAAATCCAAACAACAAACAGTGATGTATCTAATATATAATTGCCGTAGCGCACTTCCGTCATATTCGGCGCTACTTCCGTCGTCGTGGACGTGGCTGCCTTGCAGCCACGCGACCCACGAAGCATTTGGCCGGCGCGAGCAATGGCCGCTAGGCGGCCATTGCGAGTCGCCGGCACCGTCCAACGACCGACCACAGCCGAGCCCCCTGGCCGAAAATCGAACCACGGGCCCGGCCATAAATTTCGCGACATACCGCTAATGTATCTCTATGGGAAGTGAGGCGGTATTCTGAGTGGTCGCTGTGTGCTGTCGGCGACCAATCAGAATATCGCCTCACTTCCCATAGAGATAGAATGGACGAAAAATCGTCCATTATATCGCTATGAGAAGTGAGGCGCTATTCTGATTGGTCGCTGTGTGCTGTCGGCGACCAATCAGAATACCGCCTCACTTCCCATAGACATATAATGGACTACTTTGAGTTTCAAATTTACCGCTCAAAGTGAGGCGCTATTCTGATTGGTCGCTGCCAGCACACAGCGACAAATCAGAATAGCGCCTCACTTCTCATAGAGATACATAGCGGTGTTTCGTACAATCCATGGCCGGCCCCTTGGTTCGATTTTCGGACACGGCGCTCGGCTGTTGTCTGTCCACGAAAATCGCAATGGACCTACGTGCCGGACTTATCGCGCCTACAACGACTCACCTATCTATCTCTATCTCTCTATCTATCTCTCTATATCTATCTATCTCTATTTATTTATTTATCTATCTCTATATCTATTTCTCTTTCTCTATTTATCTATCTTTCTATCTATCTATCATTCGGTCCAACGACCGACCACAGCCGAGCCCCGTGGCCGAAAATAGAACCAGGGGCCCGGCCATAAATTTCGCGAGACACCGCTAATGTATCTCTATGGGAAGTGAGGCGGTATTCTGATTGGTCGCTGCCAGCACACAGCGACCAATCAGAATAGCGCCTCACTTCTCATAAAGATATAATGGACGATTTTTCGTCCATTCTATCTCTATGGGAAGTGAGGCAGTATTCTGATTGGTCGCTGTGTGCTGTCGGCGACCAATCAGAATACTGCCTCACTTCCCATAGAGATACATTAGCGGTATCTCGCGAAATTTATGGCCGAGCCCCTGGTTCGATTTTCGGCCACGGGGCTCGGCTGTGGTCGGTCGTTGGACGGTGCCGGAGACTCGCAATGGCCGCTTCGCGGCCATTGCTAGCGCTCAGGCAGCGACTCGCAATAGCCTCGCGGCCATTGCTCGCGCCAGCCAACGGCTCTCAGTGGCCTCGCGCCTGCCGCCATTTTATGAATTCAAATATCGCGGCCGCCATTTTAGACCGCGAAATTTGAATTTTTACCTCAGACGTCATTCCTGCTTTGACGATTCCTGTCACAGTGTCACAGTGACGTCGGGAAGCAACTCCTGTACATTTTTGACAGAAAATCAGATAAGATATCTTTTTTGGTCGAAAATTAATATTAAAGTATATATTGTACTACTTATACTACCAATATTAACCCTTTATATTCATTTTTGGGTGTAATTTCTATTATCTTTGCTACTTATTAAAAACAGCCTATCTATGTATCGATCTGTCTATCTATCTATCTATATCTATCTATCTATATCTATCTATCTATATCTATTTATCTCTATCTATTTATGTATCTACCTATATCTATCTCTATCTATCTATCTATCTATCTATCTATCTATCTATCTATCTATATCTATCTATCTATCTATCTATCTATCTATCTATCTATCTCTATCTATTTATCTATCTATCTATCTATCTATTTATCTATCTCTATCTATCTATCTATCTATCTATCTCTATCTATTTATCTATCTATCTATCTCTATCTATTTATCTATCTATCTATCTATCTATCTATCTATCTATATCTATTTATCTATCTATCTATCTCTATCTATTTATCTATCTATTTATCTATCTCTATCTATTTATCTATCTATCTATCTATCTCTATCTATTTATCTATCTATCTATCTCTATCTATCTATCTATCTATCTATCTATCTATCTCTATCTATTTATCTATCTATCTCTATCTATTTATCTATCTATCTATCTCTATCTATTTATCTAACTAGAAAAAGTTCTCTGCAGCACTCAGTTACTACCAATGACGTACAAATGCTAATAAGCTATATGTATATGAGAAAAAAGTTTAAAAACTTACGTTTTTTCAAAAAACTCAAAAAATCTTATCTTTTTATTTCTGAAGTTCTTGGTACATACATTGGCCAATGTCTGCTTGCTCATCAACTGCGACAAAGTGACTTCAGGTCTGATGAGTCCTATCGCTGACATCCCTGTCCTCCTTGTCCACCCCCCACCTCTCAGTGGGCAGACTCCATCTTGACCCTAGATCACCTGTGGTCAATGAGGGTGCAATTGCAGCATGGAGCCAGCATCTCCATATGATACAAAAAAGAGAAAAAAACTGCACAGCACTCACAGACTAAATGTGAACTGGTGCCAGCAGGGACGCTGGGTCAAATAACTAGAAAAAGTTCTCTGCAGCACTCAGTTACTACCAATGACGTACAAATGCTAACAAGCTATATGTATTCTCTTTTTTGTATCATATGGAGATGCTGGCTCCATGCTGCAATTGCACCCTCATTGACCACAGGTGATCTAGGGTCATTGGCCAATGTATGTACCAAGAACTTCAGA
Organism: Allobates femoralis; assembly: GCA_033576535.1. Classification (NCBI taxonomy): domain Eukaryota; kingdom Metazoa; phylum Chordata; class Amphibia; order Anura; family Aromobatidae; genus Allobates; species Allobates femoralis. Next base: position 33,569 of record JARQOC010001225.1, read on the forward strand.
AATAAAAAGATAAGATTTTTGAGTTTTTTGAAAAAACGTAAGTTTTTAAACTTTTTTCTCATATACATATAGCTTGTTAGCATTTGTACGTCATTGGTAGTAACTGAGTGCTGCAGAGAACTTTTTCTAGTTATTTGACCCAGCGTCCCTGCTGGCACCAGTTCACATTTAGTCTGTGAGTGCTGTGCAGTTTTTTTCTCTTTTTTGTATCATATGGAGATGCTGGCTCCATGCTGCAATTGCACCCTCATTGACCACAGGTGATCTAGGGTCAAGATGGAGTCTGCCCACTGAGAGGTGGGGGGTGGACAAGGAGGACAGGGATGTCAGCGATAGGACTCATCAGACCTGAAGTCACTTTGTCGCAGTTGATGAGCAAGCAGACATTGGCCAATGTATGTACCAAGAACTTCAGAAATAAAAAGATAAGATTTTTGAGTTTTTTGAAAAAACGTAAGTTTTTAAACTTTTTTCTCATATACATATAGCTTGTTAGCATTTGTACGTCATTGGTAGTAACTGAGTGCTGCAGAGAACTTTTTCTAGTTATTTGACCCAGCGTCCCTGCTGGCACCAGTTCACATTTAGTCTGTGAGTGCTGTGCAGTTTTTTTCTCTTTTTTATCTATTTATCTATCTATCTATCTATCTATCTATCTATCTCTATCTATTTATCTATCTATCTCTATCTATTTATCTATCTATCTATCTATCTATTTATCTATCTCTATCTATTTATCTATCTATCTATCTATCTATCTCTATCTATTTATCTATCTATCTATCTATCTATCTCTATCTATCTATCTATCTATCTCTATCTATTTATCTATCTATCTATCTATCTATCTATCTCTATCTATTTATCTATCTATCTCTATTTATCTATCTATCTATCTATCTATCTATCTATCTATCTATCTATCTATCTCTATCTATTTATCTATCTATCTATCTATCTATCTATCTATCTATCTATCTATCTCTATCTATTTATCTATCTATCTATCTATCTATCTATCTATCTCTATCTATTTATCTATCTATCTCTATCTATTTATCTATCTATCTATCTATCTATCTATTTATCACTATCTATCTATCTATCTATCTATCTATCTATCTCTATCTATTTATCTATCTATTTATCTATCTAAATCAAGGAAATCAGGCAGCACTCCAGTTCAGGTGATTAAAGGGTCTGTTTTTTATTCAGAGCCCATGTGGCACGACGTTTCGGTGCACTAGGCACCTTTCTCAAGTACTCTATCTATCTCTATCTATTTATCTCTCTATCTATCTATTTCTATATCTATCTCTATATATATATATATCTATATCTATCTATATCTATCTCTATATCTATCTACATCTATGTATATCTATCTATCTATATCTATATCTATATCTATCTATGGCGAAGCGACCATCGAGAGTCGTTGCAGTGCCTCCCGCCCCGGTGACGACCAACGAGAGCCGAGCGCCGTGGCCCTACATAGAACCAAGGGCCTGCCCATGCATAGCTCTAAAGACTGCTATGTATCTCAATGTGAAGTGAGGCGCTATGCTCATTGGTCGGCGCCAGCACATAGCGACCAATGAGCATAGCGCCTTACTTACAGCGGTAAATTTGAAACTCAAAGTCCTCCAGTTGTACTGCCACTGCAAACTTAACCCCTTATATACCAGTTCAGCATTAACTCCATACTTTTTAGTGTCTATTAGTACTGGCTGTGGTATATTAACCCCTTATATTCTCTTTTTGGTGTTATTTCTATAATATAGTGTGTAGTTGTAATGCCACTGCCAAGGTAACCCCTTATATATCATTTCTGCATTAAGTGCTTCCTTTGTAGTGTCTATTACTATTGGCAGTGCTACATTAACCCCTTGCACACCATTTTGGATATAATTTACACTGCTTAGTCTGTTGTGGGAGTGACGGTGGGACATTAACTCCTTCTAAACCTGCACTATATTGGTACCCTGACAGTTTGGACTACATCGGCTACTTAGTCATACATCTGACGTTAAAGTCTCTTTTTAATTGGTTGTAATACAGATTCATTTCTAATTACAAGTACATACACTCACTATAAGTAACTGTTTGCCACTTAAAAATATACAGAAATTTCAATTTACTCTTCCTACAAAAATTAAACAAATAAAATCATGCTATTGTACATGTATATACTCTCACTATTCATATCTTCCTTAACAAACATATTCTACTTCACATTGCATTGTATTGTGATTACATTTGCAAACATGAGCTCTGAGAAATCTGCTGACTTGGCCAAGAAAGCGCCTGTGCCTGCACCGAAGGCTAAGAAGCGCAGCACGGAGAGTGCTGAAGACAGGCGCATTAAATTGGACAAAAAGAAGGCTGCATATTACCAACGCATTGCCAAGTATTCTCATGAAGAGAAAAGCCTGAGATTAAAAAATAAAGCTCTGGCAGCCCGGGAGCGTCGCAGCAACATAAGTTCTGACTGTATGAAAAATGATGATGTGGCCAAGAAAGCAGCATTTACTACACCGAAGCGTAAGAAGATTACCACCGAGATTGCTGAAGACAGACGCATTCGATTGGAGAAAGGGAAGGTGGTGTATTACAAACGCATGTGCAACGAGTCTCCTGAAGAGAGAAGCCAGAGATTAAAATAAAATACTCTGGCAGCCTGGGAGCGTCGCAGAAAGAGCAAGTTAATGCAGCAAGTCATACCTTCTCCCGATCTCACCGCTTCCAGCTCAACAGCCGTTGAATTGCCGCATACTGAACATCCTTTACCACCGGCAAAGTGTGCACGTAAGCGAAAACACTGTGCTGCCGAGACAACATATGATAAACAGGCTCACAGCAACAAAGTTCAAATTGCTTTAAAAGCACGTATCAGTGTGGAGTCTCCTAAGTCCAAACAACTCCGGTTACAAAATTTTGTTGCGGCTCAACACCGACGACGTGCACGCACTGCTTCCATCTCTACATTCAGACAGCCTCAGCTTCATATACCATCTACATCCTCATTCATCGAATGTGTGGAACCTGAAGCAGTGCAACGTCTAATATATGTTGGCCTACATAAAAAATATAATCTTTTGTTACCTCCTACTGTCCTTATACATCCCATTGGTTTTACCGATGAGGACACTTCCATTGTAGAGCACAGCTGTGGTCCAATGACATATACATGTCAATATTGTCAGGCACTACATTTTCATGCTGAGATGCCATGTTACCAAAATTATACACTCTGCTGTCACAAGGGCAAGGTCCAGATACCTATCCCTTAACACCCTGAGGTATTCAAGCGTTTACTTAAAGGTGAAAGTGAGTACAGTCGTAATCTCATGGACAACATCCGAGCCATCAACAGCTCTTTTGCTTTCGCCTCCATGGGGGCCAATATTTCTCCACCACCTGGACATGGCCCTTTCTGTTTCCGCATACATGGCCAAATCTACCATCGCACTGGCACATTACATCCGGCAGATGATCAAGTTCCAATGTATGCTCAACTTTACATCTTGGATACTGCTACCGCCAACGAACAACGTTTGCAATGTCAACCAAATTTACAATGCCATCCAACTTTAATGAGTATTATTGCTCTGCAATTAGAAAACATCAATCCTTTTGTAGCTGAATACAAAATGCTCCGTGACGTGGAACAGGAAGAACAACAAAAGGCTGAAAGAAATGGCACTGTCATGCCAAATATTACGATGGCACTTAAACAAGACCGCAGTCAAGACCCTCGACGCTATAACAATCCTACTGCCAACGAAGTAGTTGTTGTATTTGAAAATAACAATGGGGAGCCACCATTCAACCGAGATATATTGATCCATTTAAAAGCCGATCCACAAAATCCTTTGGCTCCAAAGACACAACAGGTCAGCATTCTTCACAGTAACTTGGATGCGTTACTCTATCCTTTATTTTTCCCTTATGGAGAACAAGGGTGGCATGATTGAACGCAGGATGTTTCAGTCCCTTTTTCCTTGGTTACGCAACTCCAATATTACTGTTATGTGCGGTCTGTCCGCAATGAGTTTAATCCCGTTTTGAATGGTGGCAAATTGGCCTCAATTTTCACATAAGCATCAACTAAATACTGCTGTGTCAATCGACTGAATTTTATCCGTCAACACCAGTCAGATTTAAAAGTCGAGGATTATTGCATACTTCAAGAGCATCTCATCAACAAATCCATTCAAAAAGGCATTCCCATTGGCAGAACTGTCATTCTACCATCATCGTTCGAAGGCAGCCCCAGAAATATGCAGCAGCGGTATCAAGATGCCATGGCTATAGTCACTAAATTTGGTCGCCCAGATCTATTTGTCACCATGACATGTAATCCCAAATGGAATGAGATCACTAACAATTTGGAACCATGGCAACGTGTCGAACTCAGACCAGATTTGGTGGCACGGGTCTTCAGAATAAAACTTGAAGCACTGTTAAAAGACATTAAAAATGGATTATTTGGAAATGTTTGCGCCATGGTTCATGTAATTGAGTTTCAGAAACGTGGGCTACCTCATGCTCACATTTTGATAATTTTGGATGCCACCTCAAAATTACGCACAGAGATTGAAGTTGACAATACTGTTTGGGCTGAAATACCAGATCCTATCACCTACCCTCAGCTTCATAAGATCGTCATGCAACACATGATTCATGGTCCCTGTGGAGAACTGAGGCCAAATTCACCATGTATGCATCTTGGGAAGTGTAGCAAAGGTTTCCCCAAACAATTTCAGGATTCGACTGTCATCGCAAAGGATGCCTATCCGACGTATCGACGAAATACAGGACCATCATTTGAACACCATTCCATCATGATTGATAATTCGTGGGTAGTTCCTTATAATCCTTTCTTACTACTCAAATATAAGTGTATGGAGCCACAAACTTCCACATTGATATGACAAAGTGTCAAATACTTATTTAAATATGTATATAAAGGACATGATAAAGCAAAAAATATACTGAATTTAACTTACCACGCCCTGTCAGGAAACAACAACTTCCACAACAATTTGATCAAGACGATGAGTTAAGAACAGTTGCTGAGATGAAAGCAACTCTCAATCCTCATCAACTTTTGGCTTATGAGGCTATTATTCAAGCATTAGAAGACACTACTGCAACGCCAAAGTGCTTCTTCATTGACGGTCCTGGTGGCAGTGGAAAAACTTACCATTTTTTCTTCTCCCCTTAGTTGATGTAGAAGTAGATGGTAAAGGTGTCTCCTGCTGCCACTACAGGAATTGCAGCCAATATGCTTGAAGGAGGAAGAACAATTCATTCTCTTTATGGAATACCAATACCTGTGAATGAAACATCGGTTTCCAGGATAAAAAATGACACGGATGCAGCTTATGATTTGCAGAACACTGAACTCTTTATTATAGATGAGTGCACAATGGTCTCAAAGTATGCATTGCATGTCATTGAAAGACTCTTACGAGATGTTATGACCAAAAAAGTTACCAACAAAGAAAAGACACCTTTTGGAGCCAAAGTAATTGTACTTGGAGGAGACTTTCGACAATGTCTTCCTGTCATTCCTCATGGCACAAGAACAGATATTGTGGAGAGCTGTTTAAAATATTCTACACATTGGCCAATTTTCAATCCACTCCCGCTCATTAACAACATGCGCTCTCTTGATCCGGAATACAGCAGTTGGTTGCTTAAACTTGGTAATGGTGAGCTGTCCAATGAATATAATCTTGGAGATGATGTCATCAAGATTCCTCCAGATATGTTGTGCACTGGGTCTTTAATACATGAGATCTTTGGAGACAACATTAACATTGATGTCAATAACAACGAGAGTATCAATATCGCTGCTTCTCATGCTATCCTATGTCCGAAGAATGACGACGTCGATTTTGTTAATTCTAAAGTCATGGATTGCTTGATTGGTGAGTACACAGACTATATGAGTGAAGATTCTATTGATGCAGAGGACTGTGATGATTCAGAACAATACCCACCTGAATTTTTGCATTCACTTACACCTACTGGAATGCCTCTACATCATCTCAAAATTAAAGTTGGCACCATTGTCATGCTGTTACGCAACCTGAATACCAAGAAAGGTCTGTGCAATGGTACTCGGCTTATTGTGACTGCATTGTTTCCAAACATGATCCAGGCTAAAGTCATTACCGGCTCAGCAGCAGGACAGGTGGTATTCATTCCACGTATTGATTTATGTCCATCAGAGACTGCATTACCATTCAGATTAAGAAGACGACAATTTCCCATCAAGGCAGCGTTTGCAATGACCATCAATAAATCCCAAGGTCAAACTCTCAATCGAGTTGGGATATATCTCCCGGAACCACCTTTTGCCCATGGTCAACTCTATGTGGCCTTTTCAAGAGTCAAGCAACGCTGTAATGTCAAGGTCAAAGTCCTCAATTCACCACTCCAAGGACAATTACTGCCTGATTCTCCTAAGGTCTTTACACACAATATCGTGTACAAAAATGTTTTACGTTAAGATTTTTCTTTTTTTTAATACTGTTCTGATACTTTTTTTTACAAAAAGAAACAAAATCTACAAAAAAAATTAGTTTAGTCATATTTTTAAAGATATTAATTACATGGTTATTATATAGCCATGTTATATATATATACCGTATATACTCGTGTATAAGCCGACCCGTGTATAAGCCGACCACCCTACTTTTGACCCCAAAACCTGGGAAAACCTATTGACTCGTGTATAAGCCGAGGGTGGACCCCAGCACAGGTATACAGCCCCCAGCAGTGTGGTATACAGGCCTCCCCAGTGGTAGTATACAGCATCCCCCCCAGTGGAAGTATACAGCATCCCCCCCAGTGGTATATACAGCATCCCTAAAGGTATAAACAGCAGGCCCCAGAGGCATATACAGCAGGCCCCAGAGGCATATACAGCAGGCCCCAGAGGCATATACAGCAGGCCCCAGGGTATATACAGCAGGCCCCAGAGGCATATACAGCAGGCCCCAGAGGCATATACAGCAGGCCCCAGAGGCATATACAGCAGGCCCCAGAGGCATATACAGCAGGTCCCAGGGTATATACAGCAGACCCCAGGGTATATAAAATACAGCAGGCCCCAGAGTATACAGCAGGCCCCAGAGTATATACAGCAGGCCCCAGAGTTATACAGCAGGCCCCAGAGTATATACAGCAGGCCCAGAGTAATACAGCAGGCCCAGAGTATATACAGCAGCCCAGGTATATACAGCAGGCCCCAGGTATATACAGCAGGCCCCAGGGTATATACAGCAGACCCCAGGGTAATATACAGCAGGCCCCAGGGTATATACAGCAGGCCCCAGAGGTATATACAGCAGCCCAGAGTATATACAGCAGGCCCCAGAGTACACAGGCCCAATATACAGCAGGCCCCAGAGTATATACAGCAGGCCCCAAGTACAGCAGGCCAAGTATATACAGCAGGCCCCAGAGGTATACGCAGGCCATGGCCCCAGAGGAATAAAAGCTGGCCCCAGGGGTATAACCAGCCAGGCCCCAGAGGTATACAGCTGGCCCCAGGGTATACAGCTGGCCCCAGAGGTATACAGCAGGCCCCAGAGGTATACAGCTGGCCCCAGGGGTATACAGCTGGCCCCAGGGGTATAAAGCTGGCCCCAAGGTGTATACAGGCAGCCCCGCAGTGGCACTAGCCCCCCCATCATGGAAAGAGCCCCCCACACTGTCAGAGCCCCCCCGCTGCATTAACTTACCATCCAGCGTCTTCATCACCGCGGGCTGTCGCGTCCTTCCTCCCGCGCTGTCTTCCCGGTCTCATGTGACCCGGCGGTCGCTGTGGAATGACGTCAGCGCGCCGGGTCACGTGAGACCGGGATGACAGCGCGCAGGACCCGCGGCGACACTGGATGGTAAAGCAACGGGGGGGGGGGCTCTGCCAAGTGTGGGGGCTCTTTCCATGATGCGGGGGGGATAGTGCCACTGGGGGGCTGCCTGTATACAGTGGGGGGGCTGTATGCACGGCTCCCCCTGCCGCTGTGATGGGCGGGGGGAGCCGTGCATATCTAATGAGCGGCCCCACGTGACGGGCCGCTCAGTCATCAGCCTCCCCCCGCCTCCTCCAGCCTCCCCAGCACCCGGACACAGCCCCCACACATATATTACCGTATTGACCCGTGTATAAGCCGAGGGGGTGACTTTTCAGCCCAATTTTTGGGCTGAAAAACTCGGCTTATTCACGAGTATATACGGTAGTTATTTTTGGGGAGGTTAAATCCCTTTTGTACAGAATTTATCATATATATATATATCATTAACGTAAGAAATGCTGGGCACTAACTTGCAAAAAAGCCACTGTCATTAATATGACTCAAGCCTGCGGGTTACTCGTGTGGTGCTGGCAATGTAGAGATTATCAAATAGCATCAAAAAAGAAACAAAAAGCCGCACTCACCGACACAAGATCTTGTTCTTTATTCATAGTCCATATTCATGATGTACGACCATGTGAAGCAGGGAGGGGAGTGCAAGGGAGGCGGACGACGGTTCACCGTTTCGCGATCGTATACCGCTTCTGAGAGGACCCGTAGAAGCGGTATACGACCGCGAAACGGTGAACCGTCGTCCGCCTACCTTGCACTCCCCTCCCTGCTTCACATGGTCGTACATCATGAATATGGACTATGAATAAAGAACAAGATCTTGTGTCGGTGAGTGCGGCTTTTTGTTTCTTTTTTGATGCTATATATATATATATATTATATATATATATATATAATGAAAAAAAGCTGCACAGCACTCATAGACCAGTGTGAACTGGTGCATGCAGAGACACAGAAACATATATAATAGAAAAAATTCCTTGCAGCACACAGCTATTACCAATGTTGTATAATGCTATAAGCCATGTGTTTGAGAAAAAAGTTTAAAAACTTACGTTTTTCTGAAAAAACTCAAAATCTTATCTTTTAATTCTCATTTCCCATCAAGGCAGCGTTTGCAATGACCATCAATAAATCCCAAGGGCAAACTCTCAATCGAGTTGGGATATATCTCCCGGAACCACCTTTTGCCCATGGTCAACTCTATGTGGCCTTTTCAAGAGTCAAGCAACGCTGTAATGTCAAGGTCAAAGTCCTCAATTCACCACTCCAAGGACAATTACTGCCTGATTCTCCTAAGGTCTTTACACACAATATCGTGTACAAAAATGTTTTACGTTAAGATTTTCTCTTTTTTTTTCATACTGTTCTGATACTTTTTTTACAAAAAACACAAAATCTACAAAAAAATTAGTTTAGTCATATTTCTAAAGATATTAATTACATGGTTATTATATAGCCATGTTATATATATAGTTATTTTTGGGGAGATTAAATCCCTTTTGTACAGAATTTATCATATATATGAGACCCTAGATTTGAGATAGAAAGGATAATTTCTTATACTTTGAATGAAGCAAAAATGGGTGGCATTATTGATGATGAGCTTTTTGATTTTCTGCTTGTGAAATTTCCGAGGACTCCGGTCCTATATTTGTTACCCAAAATTCACAAATCACTGACCAATCCTCCTGGTAGGCCCATAGTCGCCGGCACTGACTCTATTTTTTCCAACATTGGGATTTTCCTGGATGTGATTATGATGGAGTTCGTGACGGCGGCTGGGTCTTATATTAAAGACACAGGAGATTTCCTGCAAAAACTGAGTAACCTGGATGTCACAGATGACTGCATTCTTGTCTCCTTTGATGTTGTATCACTTTTCACTTCAATAGATCATCAGAGGGGCACAGGAGCAGTGATCAAGAAATTGGATAACACTGGACACTCAATTGAATGTAAAACAATGATTATCCAACTACTTGAAATTTGCCTGAAATTCAATTATTTCCTTTTTGGTGATAAATTTTATAAACAATTGCGGGGAGTCGCGATGGGGGCACGGATGGCATCATCATATGCAAATACGGTAATGACCGTATTAGAGGAGGAGTTTGTCTACACATCCCATCACTTTGCACATGTCGCATGTTGGTGGAGATATGTGGACGACACATTCATCCTTTGGAGAGGTTCTATGGATGAACTCAATTGTTTTTCTGACTATCTAAATACAATTGACCCCACAATAAAATTCACGATGGTCCACTCTATGGACGAGATCCAATTCCTTGATGTGAAGGTCACTCTGAAAGAGAACAAGATAAAAACCTCCTTATTTACTAAGCCCACGGATAGAAATAAATTACTGCGCTATGATAGCCATCACCCAAAAAACATGAAAAAGGCTATTCCTAAAGGGCAAATGCAAAGAGTCTGTAGGATCGTATCCGATCCCATTGAGCTAAAAGAGACCACTGATCTGCTCACACAAAAGTTTCTGAAACGTGGATACCCTAAGGGTGTTCTACAGCAACAAAAAAAACGCGCCCTCCAAGGTAAACCTGCGGTTGCCAATAAGGACAAACGAATCCCTATGGTGACAACGTTCTGTAATGAATCAGATGAAATTAAAAAAGCAATCATAGGTAATTGGAACATCTTGTCTAGGGGTCTTCCTGAAATTGATGAATTTAAAAAACCCCCAATTCTGGCTTACAGAAAAGGGCGTAGTTTGAGAGACACCTTAATACAGGCTGATATTGGCAGCTTCAAAAAAGATTTACAATCTACAATTACAGGCCAACGGAGAACAGGTAGTTTCCCATGCTATGGCTGCGTAAACTGCCCCTATATGCGCAAGGGTAATACTTTTGAACAAAGAGGGAATACCTACAAAATAAACAGATTCCATACATGTTCCTCTGACCATGTGGTCTACCTTCTGGATTGCCCCTGTGGGTTATATTACGTGGGTGAGACGACGTTAGAGTTTAAAGTGAGGATGGTTCAACACAGATATAGTATAAGAAAACAAATCCCTAATCTCCCGTTTCCAAGCACTTTACTGAAGCCGACCATCAGGAGAGTGATTTGAAATGTAGAATCATAGACAGTGTCCCCCCTTTGAGAAGAAATGGCAACCGCAACAAACTGCTGATGGAGAAGGAGTTACGTTGGATACACCGGTTAGGTACTTTAAAACCAGGGGGTCTTAATGTAGATTATAAATTAAACACAATCATAAATTAACCCCATGAGTAAAACTGGCCGAAGAAAGATTCGAGATCCTTGTACCATGATGTTAAACCTTTTTCTCCATTTTTTGTTTTTATGATATTTTATCTTGCACTGTTTTTTATCATATTACTGTATAAGCAATTATGCCTTTTTAAAATTGAATACACTTGAGTACTGAAACAGATCTTTGTTTTTTTCCAGGCTACTTCATATGGACGAAAAACCTACCCTATTATGACTCACCCTGAAATTGAAAGTACCATGCGTGATACCATATTGTTTTTATCTAAATTTTTTTTTTTTTTCTTCATCAATGATAATTTTCTGGTGGTGCACGTATAAAGATGTTGGTTTATAATATACCTTGTGGTTGCACTCCTGTGGTTTTATAGGTCGCCATTTTTTTGTTTAATAACATTTTTTTGTTTAATAACATTTTTTTTGCACCGGTGTGAACTAATTTTCACTGTAACCTGTATTGTCGATTATGATATATACACATTTTTAGTTTTTATGACCATATTATTTATCTTAGTGGTAAACTGGTTCAATTTTAACCCCTGTTTTGTATTGAGGATTTATATAAATCCCTCTAGTTTCAGCCAAAGAACCACACACCACTGAACTGATGTATTTACTTGATCTATTCCATACATCTGAATGGTCTCATTTTATGGCACATGATATAGCACAGCCACTAGATGGCGCTAAAAGCTTTTTACACTTATAAAGTCTATTTAACTTAATATTGCATTTTGCACAATTTTGCACAATATTCAAATCTAAATGATTGATGGCCCTTTGAGCCATAACACTTATTAATATTTTTTGAGATGCACCATTTTCTTTTAATTCCAGCACCACTGGCCCCATTTCATAGAGAAACTCATATGAAACCTCTATAATGATGGCAATATGGTACACTTATGCATGGCCCTTTCAAATTAGGTTTTTCACACTGTATGCAGTCCATATATACCTGATTGATTTGCTAATGTCTTTTTGTATCTTTTTGTATTTTTTTAATTGTTGTCACTTATTTATGCACAACCACTAATATAATATTGATGTTTCTCTGCTTTCTAATGACTCTAATCAGTTGTCAATTTAATATGCTAATGTTTGTATATATAAACTGCATTTCCTGTTGAGACACTTGTGCCTGAGGAAAAGTCTTTGTGACTTGAAACGTTGCATGTTTTGTGCCTGTCCTAATAAAGAAAGTTCTTTTCACACTGAGAACTTGGAGTGCTGCAAGTCTTTCTCCAGACCTATATAGATATATGTATAGATATACAGATGAACACACATTTAGTTTGAGATCATAGATGTGTATCATCCAAATTTTACAATTTGGTGATAGAAACCATCATATTATGTACCAGCACTACAAGTGTTGAGAATTTTGATATATTTGTTTTACAGGGAGAGGTTTTTGTTAACAGCTAAGAGACGGGTGGGATGGCTGTTCACACACATCTCCATCTCAAGGTGTGTTCACTATATATAGATAGAGAGGGACATATCTAAATTGAGATTTACCTTTGACTCCAGCATTTTTTAGCTATTTGTGGATGTTTTTTTTTTTAATTTAACATTTCTACATTTG
>JARQOC010001226.1:0-46303 GCA_033576535.1 Allobates femoralis
CTCCGCCATGTCACAAGCGCTTATTCCGTGCCACACTCCGTTCACTAGTACGGCACGTCTCGGCCATCCGCCCTTTCCGTCGTGCCCAATCACAACTCCGTAGTGTTGGCCAATGGTTGTGGTTTGGGCGCGGCGTACAGGTCTGTGGCACGCCTATTTGTTTTACGTCCTGCCTTTGTTGCTCCCAGATCACTCTGTGGTGGCTGTGTGTAAAGCTGGTACGCTGAGCTACAGACGGCTACTTGCGACACCCGGCGATGTATGTAGCTGTAGATGTAGCGTAGCGTAGCGCACCTTGTGGCGGCGTGTATAGAGGGTGCGGTTCCCGTTGGTAACCGTTCGGCCGTGCTCGTGCACGTGAAGTTGCCGTTGGTATCCATCCTGTTGTGGCGGCGTGTAAAGGTACCATTACTGCTCTCTGGTGACACCTAACAATGGTGACACTGTGGCACTGTGACTCTGGGGTGCCACAATAGCATCCTCTGCTGGCCTCAATGGTAAAAGGGACCTTCAATCCTGGGAAGAGGGGCAGGAGAACTTTAGGAACAGACACCATGGAGGCCTTGGTGGTGACTAGCAGAATGCAGTAAAGTACGGTGTACAATGTGAGGATATGTGGGGTCTCATCTCTCCACTCACAAGCAAAAGCTTAAAAACTGATCAAAAGAAGCTTAAGCCGTCCTGTCCCACAATTTGGGACTAATATACAGTATTGGTTTTTTTGCATTATTAGTGTTGTGTTGCTATGCAATAGTTTACTTTTCAGGAGTTTGTCCTGTCCCTCTCCCCTAGGTAGCTGCTCTGATGTCAGCAGGGCCGGTTTTAGGCAAAGTGGGGCCCTAGGCAAAAGGTTAAAGTGGGCCCTAAATGCTCAGGCCCCTTTCACATCTAACGCTTTGCTGCATTTTGCTCAATTTGCATTTCCATGCGTTTTTACCGCAAAAACGCATCAAAACGCATGCGTTTTTGTTCCCATTGATTTTAATGGAAACACATGCAAAAACGCTGCCCAAAACATCGGGAAGACGTTTTGTGCTGCGTTCGCAAAAATGCATGCGTTCCCATTGAAATCAATGGGGGAAAAAACGCTAGCGTTTTTAATGCGTTTTTAGCGGTAAAAACGGCTAGAAAGGCAAATTTAGCAAAACGCACACCAACCTTAGATGTGGAACAGGCCGTAGTTATATGGTAAGAGTGACTTCATAAGTTGATTATCTAGGTCAGAATAAGAACATACTGAACGTCATTTTTATTTCAATCATAAAAAAAAAAACCTGAAATTTGTAAAAAAAAAAAATATTTTTTTTTTATTTTCCGAGACCCATGATGTTTTAATTTTTGAAGATACAGGGCTATGTGAGGGGTTACTTTATGTGCCCTGAGCTGACATTTTTACTGATACCATTTTGAGTCAGATACAACATTTTGATCGCCTTTTATTGCATTTTATTGTAACAACGTGGTGGCCTAAAAAACATAATTCTGGCGTTTTTATTTTTTACCCATTACGCCATTTACCAATTGGATTAATTTACTTCATATATTGATAGCTTAGATTCTTACGAACGCAGCGATACCAAATATGTGTATTTTTACATTTTTTTCACTGTTTTATTGCTATTTTCAGTTCAGCTCCTTTGGGGGCCCCTAAGAGAGTGGGGGCCCTAGGCAACTGCCCAGTCTGTCCCCCCCTAACGCCGGCCCTGACGGTACCCTAAGTGACATTTTAGCAATACCAGAATTTTTTGCTCAATCTAGTAAAGTACAAATTATGATCTTCTTGTAGTAGTGTCCCCAACCTGGTCTCCATCTTGTAGTAATGTCCCCATACTGGTCCCCATTGTATATTAATGTCCCCCAAACTGATCCTCATCATGTAGTAATGTCCCCATCCTGATCACCTTCTTGTAGTAATGTCCCCCAAACTGATCCTCATCATGTAGTAATGTCCCCATCCTGGTCCTCTTGTAGTAATGTCCCCACCCTGGTCTCCATCTTGTAGTAATGTCCCCACCCTGGTCTCCACCTTGTAGTAATGTCCCCATCCTATATTAATGTCCCCCATCCTGGTCCTCTTGTAGTAATGTCCCCACCCTGGTCGCCATCTTGTAGTAATGTCCCCATCCTGGTCCCCATCCTATATTAATGTCCCCCATCCTGGTCCTCCTCTTGTAGTAATGTCCCCATCTTTTAGTAATGTTCCCTCCCTTGTCATCTTGTAGTAATGTCCTGGTCTCTGTTCTTTTTGTTCTCTCGCTCACACACACACACACATAGTGCTTGTCCACACACCTGCGCTTTCAGTATTTAGCGCATCTGCATCTGCAAGCAGCGTTTCCCTGTGCGCCCGGGATAAGCGCACACTATGCAGCCTGCTGTATAAACTGTTTACCACGATACACATCGGGTAACCAGGGACAGCATCTGCTGAAAGCGGCCGCATACACGCACCTCTGCTTCTCTGTCAAAGCCTAAGTATTTAGCGCAGAAGCGCTAAATACTGAGAGCACAGGTGTGTGGACAAGCCCATATATACACACCCGCACATTCACACACACTCACATACATCCACACATACATCCACACATACATCCTCAGACATATTCACACAAACACATACACACTCACACATTGACACACTTACATAGGGCCATATCTGGAGTTCCTGCCGCCCTAGGCACTTTCAGCGGTCACGTTCCCCTTCCCCCCCCCCAGGCTGCTATCTTCGGCTGTAACCGCGCCTTACCTGACTCCACTCTTCTCATTCCGGCAGCTTCTTCCTCTGTGGCTCCCAGTCTTCCGCTTGCTGGCAGCAGCCGGCACCAGCCTGCACCCGGCAGCCGGCACCAGCCAGCACGTTGCACCAGCCTGCACCCGGCAGCCGGCACCAGCCAGCACATGGCACCAGCCTGCACCCGGCAGCCGGCACCAGCCAGCACATGGCACCAGCCTGCACCCGGCAGCCGGCACCAGCCAGCACGTGGCACCAACTTGCACCCGGCACCAGCAGCCGGCGATGTGCCGCTCAGGCGGCGCAGGAATACACTCACACATATACATACACTCACACACATATACACACTCACATACAAATATACACGCACACACATATACACACTCACACATACACACTCACTCACATATACACACAAATACTCACACATATACACACAAATACACTCACACATATACACATACACACAAATACACTCACTATTATACACATACACACTCACATATACACACAAATACACTCACTATTATACGTATACACACTCACATATACACACAAATACACTCACTATTATACACATACACACTCACATATACACACAAATACACTCACTATTACACACATACACACTCACATATACACACAAATACACTCACTATTATACACATACACACTATTATACACACAAAACACTCACTATTATACACATACACACTATTATACACACAAATACACTCACTATTATACACATACACACTATTATACACACAAATACACTCACTATTATACACATACACACTATTATACACATACAAATACACTCACTATTATACACATACACACTATTATACACACAAATACACTCACTATTATACACATACACACTATCATACACACAAATACACTCACTATTATACACATACACACTCACTCACATATACACACAAATACTCACACATATACACACAAATACACTCACTATTATACACTCACTCATATATACACACAAATATACTCACTATTATACACATACACACTATTATACACACAAATACACTCACTATTATACACATACACACTATTATACACACAAATACACTCACTATTATACACATACACACTCACTCACATATACACACAAATACTCACACATATACACACAAATACACTCACACATATACACATACACACTCACTCACATATACACACAAATACACTCACTATTATACACTCACTCACCTATACACACAAATACACTCACTATTATACCCATACACACTATTATACACACAAATACACTCACTATTATACACATACACACTCACTCACATATACACACAAATACTCACACATATACACACAAATACACTCACACATATAGACATACACACTCACTCACATATACACACAAATACACTCACTATTATACACTCACTCACCTATACACACAAATGCACTCACTATTATACACATACACACTATTATACACAAAAATACACTCACTATTATACACATACACACTCACTCTCATACACACCTGATGCCCCGGGCCATTATATATGCAGCCGCCGCGGTACCGCTTTACTGTGACTACTGTGACAGGTACCGCCGGCTCAGCTCACAAGACGTCACAGGCGGCTTGGTCCGCCGGCCGCCTGCTTCCGTGAATGTACAGGCGCGAAGGTGCTTGTGTGAGCTGAGTCGGCGGTACCTGTCATAGTAAAGCGGTACCGCGGCGGCTGCATATATAATGGCCCGGGGCATGCATTTTTCTTTCATGGTGCCCCGGGCCGCAGTAAGGAGCGTGGCGGGCCGCTTGCGGCCCGGGGGTCGCGAGTTTGAGACCCCTGCTATAGATGATAGAATCAAAGCACACGTATAAGGGTTTCTTTTGCTTCAAAGTGAGAAGTTTATTGAGACACAGTCAGTACTAAGGAAAGCTCTGCTGTATGTGGGAGACTCTGCTGTATGTAGTGCTGGGGTACTGTATATGGGGGGGTCTGCTGTACATGGAGCTGCAGTGCTGTATATAGGGGAACTCTGCTATATATAGGGCTCTGCTGTATATGGGGAGCTCTGCTGTATCTGGCGGGGGTCTGCTGTATGTGGGGGTGCTGAATATTGGGCTGGGGTGCTGTATGTGGGGGGGCTCTGCTGTATATAGGGGTGCTGTACTGTATATTGGGCTTCTGTGCTGTATATGGGAGTACTGTGCAGTTTATGGGGGTGCTGTTCTGTATATGGGTACTGTGCTGTTTATGGGGGTGCTGTTTACAGCATAGCCTCGTATAACATAATTAGCCCAAGACAGCCTCAAGGAGGATATATATATACTAGATGAGTGCCTGATGCTATCACATCGG
Source organism: Allobates femoralis (assembly GCA_033576535.1). NCBI lineage: Eukaryota > Metazoa > Chordata > Amphibia > Anura > Aromobatidae > Allobates > Allobates femoralis. The sequence goes on from JARQOC010001226.1 coordinate 5,098, forward strand.
AGGGCGAGGATCGGTGCGGCGGCGGGATGCGGGATGTAGGGGGGCAGATCTACACACAAAGACACACACCTACACACCCCCTTCCGGTCTCCCCCGGTCTCACCCATCGTTGATGGAAGCTTGAATCGGGAATGAGGTGGTCAGCGCAGCATGGAGGCTCGGTGGTCAGAGCAGGATGGAGGGGGTTAATGGTGGAGGTCACTGCGAAAGACACTGAAGGTGAAGGTGCTGGACTGGCCGAGCATCTTCAGACCTGAACCCTATGGAGCATCTATGCTGCCTTCTCAAAAAGAAGGTGGAAGAGCGCGAGGTCTCTACAGTACATCCACCATCTTCGTCATTATGAAGGATGAAGAGGATCCAGCGAATCCTGTGAAGATCTAGTGACCTCCAGGTCCAAGAGAGTTAAGGTCGTGCTGGTAAATAATGGTGGCCACACAAAATATTTTAGCAAAATTTGGCCTTTTTTCCTTAGGGTACTTTTACACGCCGCCACAGGAAGGCAGAAACTGCCAGGCACTGGGGACAATTGTGCCTGTTGCCATGAAATTACTACGAAATGGCGGCATGTAAATAGGGAAATTCCTCCCGGTGTCCTACAGTTCCTTCGAATACCTGTGTCTGAGCCGTGCTCAAAAACAGGAAGGCACAATACCTATGGTGGTGGCGTGTAATCGGGGCACAGGCAAGGTATTTGCGTGGCCTAGCGAATTCCCAGGGGCGTGCCACGGCGTCATGGATACCGTGCCCCATCAGCGATCATTGGTGGAGGCTCCTGCGTTACGATTGGCTGTCCCTTCACAGGACGCCATATTTAAAGAGCTATCCATTCACAGTCCACAATTGCAATGGCGTCATGTATTAGGCAGCCTTCCTGCGCAGGCTGGCCAATCATGACACTATTGCATTGTCCAATCAATGCTTGTGCATCACGGAATACACAACTCTGTTACGCCTATGTACTTACGGCGCGAAATATGTACGCCCATATTCCTTTGTGGTAGCGGCGTGTGAAGTAGCGAAGGTATTCTACAGGGAATAAGCCGCAGCACCCGTCGGCATTTCCGGGGAACAAAGATGCCTTCAGTGGAGCAAGTTGTGGTGGCGTGTATATGCGGCATCGGCGATCGGTATCCACCGTTAAAAACGTGCGTGTGCACGTGCGGTGGATACCTGTTGCTAGCCGCTGTGGCGGTATGTAAAGGTACCCTTAGGGGTGTACTCATTTTTATTTCCAGTGGTTTAGACATTAATGGCTGTGTTGAGTTATGTAGGCGACACCACAAGCTTCACACTGACTACTGTACATTGTATCAAAGGGTCAGATCTTCAGAAAAGATAGAATAAATTATTTACAAAAATGTGAGGGGTGTACTCACTTTTGTGAGATACTGTATATGTATATATTATGATATACAGGGGCTGACTGGCGAAGCAAAACCTGGGTGGCAAAATTTTTACGGCAGCACTTGGGTGAGGACCGGGGGGGGGGGTGCTGTCGGAAATTTTCGGCGGCCCCTCTTTGGTGCGCCCCCCCATCGCGCCACGCCCCCCTGCAGAGAGAGGTGTAGCTAGGGGGAGCCTAGACGTTCCCATTATGGTTGGAGTAGTGGATGGTTGCTAGATGACCGCCAGGAAGGGGGTGTCAGTCATGTTTTGGGTGGGTCGCAATCATGTGGAGAGAGCTAGTTTGCCCCTATAGGGTCCATGAAGGCGTGAAAAGGACCACGGCAAAGTATATATACTTTTAGACTGACCACTTTTTTTCTTCGTACAAAATCATCCCCATGCATGACAATGCACCATCTCTTGGTACAGAGCATAGCCCTGAGTAATTGGCTGCTATGGACATAAAAGTAGAGAAAAAGATGGTGTGGCCACCAGTCTCCCCTGATCTCAGCCCTATTGAGAAACTTGGAAGTACCATTAAGCAAAAAAAAGTCTAAGATGCTGTAAGACATTAACCGTCAAACCAGCAGCTCTGGGAGTCAATTCTGACATCCTGCAAACAAATGCAATCAGAAAACATCCAAAACCTGACAAGTGCAATAAATGCAATATTTGTGAAGGTGATATCAAAGAAAGGCGATATACAATATGAGACATACTGGTAGGATGTTTTCATTGTGAGCCCCAATGGGGACAGTGTTGATAGTGTATGTAAAGTGCTGTGGAGTTCATAGTGTAATATAAATGTAAAAAAATATTTCTTCATATGTCGTCACAATACCGGGATCTGAGGATCTTCTATTTCGAGGTCAGGGGCTCTCTGATGCCATGTCGCTGCCTGTCTCGCTGTCTTCCTCTTTTGACACTGTAGTGCGGTGGACAAGAGAGCATTAACTGGTTAATAACGAGAAGTATGGAGTGTGTACTGAGCCATAAACCTCCCCATACCATGAAGTATGGAGTGTACTAATTGAGCCATAAACCCTCCCCATACCATGAAGTATGGTGTGTACTAACTGAGCCATAAACCCTCCCCATACCATGAAGTATGGTGTGTACTAACTGAGCCATAAACCCTCCCCATACCATGAAGTATGGAGTGTACTAACTGAGCCATAAACCCTCCCCATACCATGAAGTATGGTGTGTACTAACTGAGCCATAAACCCTCCCCATACCATGAAGTATGGTGTGTACTAACTGAGCCATAAACCCTCCCCATACCATGTCCAGCAGACATTGTAGGATTACTACATGGATTTTATTATTAGGGCACGGACACACTGGGGTGAAACATGAATAAGTGCAATGTGTGATTTTATCACAGTGCAGTCAGTTAATCAACGTCTGAAACACACTGGCGAGTGTCGGACGCTTTTTTCTCATCCAGATTCTGGATGGGAAAAAAGTCACAACATGCTGCAACAGTCTGCGATTCATGCGCGAGACTCACCAATGCAAGTCTATGAGTTCGACAAAATCATGGACCGCACACTGACAGCACACGGACCATCCGAGAGGCATCAGTTTTTTTCACTGATACATTATCATTCTTCAGCTGAGACAACTGTAAAATGCTCCTGTAAATGATTCTATAGTAATAGCTGCTGAGAAACAAAACAGATTGCACATGGATGTGATCTAAGAAAACTGTCGGACACTCGCACAGCATTTGGATGTCCCAGTGGCCAGCCACACAGACAGCCCGCCACAGCCACACACAGAGCCACAACCACACAAAAACAGTCAGCCACATAGACAGCCAGCCACATAGACAGCTACACAGACAGAGAGAGCCACACAGAGAGATACAGCCACATAGACAGCCACACACATAGCCACAGCCAGCCACACACAGAGCCACAGCCAGCAACATAGACAGCCATAGCCAGCCACACACAAGCAGACACAGCCAGCCAAACACAGACACAGCCAGCTACACACACACAATCAGCCACACACATACAACCACACACAGCCAAAGCCAGCCAGCCACACATACAGCCACACACATACAGCCAGCCACATAGACAGCCACACCCACAGCCAAAGCCAGCCACACACAGGCGCAGCTACCCACACACACACACACACACACACAGCCAGCCACACACACAGCGAGCAATATAGACAGCCATAGCCAGCCACACACAGACATACAGCCAACCACACAGTCAGCCACAAACACACAGTCAGCCACACACAGCCAAGCAGCCCCAGCCACACACACACAGTCAGCCATACACAGCCACATAGCCCCAGCCACATAAAGACACAGTCACACAGACAGCCACATGCAGCCACGCAGCCCTAGCCACACAGTCAGCCACACAGACACATTTTGCCACACACAGCCAGCCACGCAGCCTCAGCCACACAGACACAGTCAGCCACAGACAGCCCCAGCAACACAGACACATAGTCAGCCACGCAGCCCCAGCCACACAAAGCCCCAGCCACATACGGACAAATAGTCAGCCACACAGACACAGCCCCACACACAATCAATCATACACACTATCAATCCTATACACACAATCATACACACACCTAATCCCATACACAATCCTATACATGCATACACAATCATATACACATTCAGACATACACATATTAAAGTGCTGTACAAATCATGTGAAAAGGATGACAGAAAAGACAGTGTAATCAGCTAATCCAATCTGCATACAGTGCACTGCTGCTGAAATAGATATGGCACAGAGAAATCAACCTGTCCAATATGCTAAAATTGCACCACTACCACTATTAAAGACAGATACAGCTACATCCAGATGAAGATGATCGTTACAGCCCAATTATATTGACAATGCAAATCTCCTGTAATAAATCCCTTCCCATGTATGGGGGGTTTGATGCTCAGGGACACTGGCCGCACATCTCCCACCTTTCTTGTTGCCCAATGTGAACAGTAGATTGCGGTTTCCTTTTGGCGGGAAGCATGATGTGGACGGAGCCTCGTCAGTATTGGCTATGGCCGGCAGCCACACACAGCCCTCACTGCTGAGATGCCGGCACTGCACAGGTAGCCGCCGGCCGCATCCCAGTACAGAGAGGCAGAGGGGCCGCCAGCAATCATGCTGCCCCGGCCCGTATAGCTGTCCAGCCCGCCCCTGGGTACGAGGACTACTTTGCCCCAGGAGGCAGTGTTCCAGCCAGGGCCGGACTGGGACCAAAAAGCAGCCCTGGAAAACAAGCCCCACCAGCCCACAAACTATAACACCCATCAGCCTCGATCAGTGAAATTTGCTTTTACGTTGTCATGACCTCATCACTTTCGCAGGCTGCTTTCACATCAGCGGTAAACTGATGTTTGCGGCCAATCCAGCAGGTGGCACCACATCTGCCGGATCAGCCGACTTGCAGCCCAGATGCGGCAAGCCCCATGCATATTGTACGGCAAGTGCTGTTCTGCCAGGTGCAGCAGATCCGCCACTTGCGGCGGCGAAAAAAAACCCCACCGCTTACAGCCACGTTTCTTGGGATCGTGGGGTCCCAGTGGTCAGATCCAGAGCGAAGGGCAAGTCACCATCTGTACAGAAGAGAAGTGATGACTTCCATATTGGGGATAGTTAATTTAAACAACAGTTAAATGCTGAAAATCAAAGTCCAATACCGCCTCTCTGACAACAGGACAGGAGAAGTGGTACTGTGCAGTGTATATATACGGAATAATACAGATACTGAGGATTACACCCTGTATACAGGACAGGAGAAGTGGTACTGTGAAGTGTATATATACAGAATAATACAGATACTGAGGATTACAACCCGGTATACAGGACAGGAGACGTGGTACTGTGCAGTGTATATATACAGAATAATACAGATACTGAGGTTTACACCCAGTATACAGGACAGGAGAAGTGGTACTGTGAAGTGTATATATACGGAATAATACAGATACTGAGGATTACACCCTGTATACAGGACAAGAGAAGTGGTACTGTGAAGTATATATATACGGAATAATACAGATACTGAGGATTACACCCAGTATACAGGACAGGAGAAGTGGTACTGTGAAGTGTATATATACAGAATAATACAGATACTGAGGATTACACCCAGTATACAGGACAGGAGAAGTGGTACTGTGAAGTGTATATATACGGAATAATACAGATACTGAGGATTACACCCTGTATACAGGACAGGAGAAGTGGTACTGTGAAGTGTATATATACGGAATAATACAGATACTGAGGATTACACCCAGTATACAGGACAGGAGAAGTGGTACTGTGAAGTGTATATATACAGAATACAGATACTGAGGATTACACTCAGTAGACAGGAGAATTATACCCAGCATACCCAGGAGGCTGTGCTTTATAGATAGGATGCTGTGGTATATAGATAGCCAAGACTCAGCCTGATCCTAAAGATGGGTAAAGATGAAAGGTGGAGGCAAAAAGTCCAGTGCTAGGCGCAGAGAGAACAGAATTCATGGAGACACCGGTGTAACAGGCCAGATTAACCCCCCGACCAGAATATACCCGGGGTTAAAGTGGCCTAGCCCAGTTTATACCCCGGGTATATTCTGGCCTAGCCCAGTTTATACCCCGGGGTATAAACTGGGCTAGCCCAGAATATACCCCCTGGGCCAGAATATACCCCGGGTATATTCTGGCCTAGCCCAAACTATACCCCGGGGTATAAACTGGCCTAGGCCAGATTATACCCCTCCGTATACCACAGCAGCCGTAGATCACAGGGCCCCAAGCAACACATGGGGGCCCTAGGCTGCAGAAAGTGGCCCCAGGCTGCAGAAAGTGGTCCTACGCAACATACAGGGGCCCCAGGCAGTGCTAGGGCCCAGCAGCACACAGGGACCCAGTTACACAGGATCCCAGGCTACACACAGGCCCCAGTCAGCATACAAGGCCCAGGCAGTGCACGGCCCAACTCGGTGCACAGGCCCAGCAGACAAGTGGCCCCAGGCAGCACAAAGTGGCCCCAGGCAACATGCAGGGCCCCAGCAGTGCTAGGGCCCAGGCTACACACAGATCCCAGGCTCCACACAGGGCCCCATGCAGCATACAAGGCCAGGTAGCACAAAGGGCCCAGTCAACTACAGGGCCCCACGCAGTACTAGGGCCCCAGGCTACACACAGGATCCCAGGCTATACACAGGGCCCCAGGCAGCACACAGTGGCCCGCAGCTCAAAGTGGCCCCAGGCAACATACCCCTGTATGGGGGCCAAGGCAGTACTAGGGGCCCCAGGCTACACACAGGCTCCCAGGCTAAACACAGGGGCCCCATGCAGCATACAAGGGCCCCAGGTAGCACAAAGGGCCCCAGGCAACATGCAGGGACCCCAGGCAGTACTAGGGGCCCCAGGTTACACACAGGATCCCAGGCTACACACAGGGGCCACATGCAGCATACAAGGGCCACATGCAGCATACAGGGGCCCCAGGCAGCACAATGTGACCCCAGGCAACATACAGGGGCCCCAGGCAGTACTAGGGGCCCCATGCTACACACAGGATCCCAGGCTACACACAGGGGCCCAATGCAGCATACAAGGGCCCCAGGCAGCACAAAGGGGCCCCAGGCAACATACAGGGCCCCAAGCAGTACTAGGGGCCCCATGCTTACACACAGGATCCCAGGCTACAGACAGGGGCCCATGCATCATACAAAGGGTCCCAGCAGCAACAATGGGCCGCAGGCAGCACAATGTGCCCCAGGCAACATACAGGGGCCCCAGGCAGTACTAGGGGCCCCAGGCTCACACAGGATCCCAGGCTACACACAGGGGCCCCAGGCATGCTAGGGCCCCACGCTACATACAGGATCCCAGGCTACACAAAAGGGACCCCATGCACATACAGGGCCCCAGCAGCACTACAGGGGCCCCATGCTACACACAGGATCCCAGGCTACACACAGGGGCCCCATGCTGCATACAAGGCCCAGGCAGCACACAATGACCTGGCCCAGGCACACACAGTGGCCCCAGGCAATACAGGGCCCCAGGCAGCAACAGGGGCCCCAGGCTGCACACAGGATCCCAGGCTACACACAGGGGCCCCAGGCAGTGCTAGGGGCCCCACGCTACATCACAGGATCCCAGGCTACACACAGGGACCCCATGCTGCATACAAGGGCCCCAGGCAGCACACAGGGGCCCCAGGCTGCACACAGGATCCCAGGCTACACACAGGGGCCCCATGCTGCATACAAGGGCCCCAGGCAGCACACAGGGGCCCCAGGCTGCACACAGGATCCCAGGCTACACACAGGGGCCCCATGCTGCATACAAGGGCCCCAGGCAGCACACAGGGGCCCCAGGCTGCACACAGGATCCCAGGCTACACACAGGGGCCCCAGGCAGTGCTAGGGGCCCCACGCTACACACAGGATCCCAGGCTACACACAGGGGCCCCATGCAGCATACAAGGGCCCCAGGCAGCGCAAAGGGGGTCCCAGGCAGTGCTAGGGGCCCCACGCTACACACAGGATCCCAGGCTACACACAGGGGCCCCATGCTGCATACAAGGGCCCCAGGCAGCAGCATGTGGCCCCAGGCAACATACAGGGGCCCCAGGCAGTACTAGGGGCCCCAGGCTGCACACAGGATCCCAGGCTACACACAGGGGCCCCAGGCAGTGCTAGGGGCCCCACGCTACATACAGGATCCCAGGCTACACACAGGGGCCCCATGCTGCATACAAGGGCCCCAGGCAGCACACAGGGGCCCCAGGCTGCACACAGGATCCCAGGCTACACACAGGGGCCCCATGCTGCATACAAGGGCCCCAGGCAGCACACAGGGGCCCCAGGCTGCACACAGGATCCCAGGCTACACACAGGGGCCCCATGCTGCATACAAGGGCCCCAGGCAGCACACAGGGGCCCCAGGCTGCACACAGGATCCCAGGCTACACACAGGATCCCAGGCAGCACACAGGGGCCCCAGGCAGCACACAGGGGCCCCAGACAGCACACAGGGACTCCAGGCAGCACACAGGGGCCCCAGGCTACACACAGGACCCCAGGCTACACACAGGACCCCAGGCTACACACAGGACCCCAGGCTACACACAGGATCCCAGGCTACACACAGGGGCCCCAGGCAGCATACAAGGGGCCCAGGCAGTGCACGGGGCCCTAGGCAGTACAAAGTGTCCCCAGCAACATACAGGGGCCCCAGACAGCACACAGGGGCCCCAGGAAGCACACGGGGTCAGAGACAGCACAAGGGTGGGGGAGAGACAGCGCGCAAGGGGGCAAGAGACAGCGTTATGGGCCCCTTTGTGCTGACTGTGATCCTGTGTGTAGCTTGGGGCCCCTGTGTGCTGCCTGGGGCACCTTTGTGCTGCCTGGGGCCCCTAGTACTGCCTGGGGCCCCTGTATGTTGCCTGGGGCCACATTGTGCTGCCTGGGGCCCATGTATGCAGCATGGGGCCCCTGTGTGTAGCCTGGGATCCTGTGTGTAGTGTGGGGCCCCTAGAACTGCCTGGGGCCCCTGTGTGTTGCCTGGGGCCCCTTTGTGCTGCCTGGGGCCATTGTATGCTGCCTGGGGCCCCTGTATGTTGCCTGGGGCCCCTTTGTACTGCCTGGGGCTCTTGTATGCTGCATGGGGCCCCTGTGTGTAGCCAGGGATCCTGTGTGTAGCCTGGGGCCCCTAGTACTGCCTGGGGCCCCTGTATGTTGCCTGGGGCCACATTGTACTGCCTGGGGACCTTGTATGCAACATGGGGCCCCTGTGTGTAGCCTGGGATCCTGTGTGTAGCCTGGGGCCCCTAGTACTGCCTGGGCCCCTGTATGTTGCCTGGGGCCCCTTTGTACTGCCTGGGGCTCTTGTATGCTGCATGGGGCCCCTGTGTGTAGCCTGGGATCCTGTGTGTTGCCTGGGGCCCCTAGTACTGTCTGGGGCCCCTGTATGTTGCCTGGGGCCCCTTTGTACTGCCTGGGGCTCTTGTATGCTGCATGGGGCCCCTGTGTGTAGCCTGGGATCCTGTGTGTAGCCTGGGGCCCCTAGTACTGCCTGGGGCCCCTGTATGTTGCCTGGGGCCACATTGAGCTGCCTGGGGCCCTTGTATGCAGCCTGGGGCCCCTGTGTGTAGCCTGGGATCCTGTGTGTAGCCTGGGGCCCCTAGTACTGCCTGGGGCCCCTGTATGTTGCCTGGGGCCACATTGTGCTGCCTGGGGCCCTTGTATGCAGCCTGGGGCCCCTGTGTGTAGCCTGGGATCCTGTGTGTAGCGTGGGGCCCCTAGTACTGCCTGGGGCCCCTGTATGCTGCATGTGGCCCCTGTGTGTAGCCTGGGATCCTGTGTGCAGCCTGGGGCCCCTGTGTGCTGCCTGGGGCCCTTGTATGCAATATGGGGCCCCTGTGTGTAGCCTGGGATCCTGTATGTAGCGTGGGGCCCCTAGCACTGCCTGGGGCCCCTGTGTGTAGCCTGGGATCCTGTGTGCAGCCTGGGGCCCCTAGTACTGCCTGGGGCCCCTGTATGTTGCCTGGGGCCACATTGTGCTGCCTGGGGCCCTTGTAATGCAGCCTGTGGGCCCCTGTGTGTGTAGCCTGGGATCCTTGTGTGTAGCGTGGGGGCCCCTAGTACTGCCTGGGGCCCCTGTATGTTGCCTGGGGCCCCTTTGTACTGCCTGGGGCTCTTGTATGCTGCATGGGGCCCCTGTGTGTAGCCTGGGATCCTGTGTGTTGCCTGGGGCCCCTAGTACTGTCTGGGGCCCCTGTATGTTGCCTGGGGCCCCTTTGTACTGCCTGGGGCTCTTGTATGCTGCATGGGGCCCCTGTGTGTAGCCTGGGATCCTGTGTGTTGCCTGGGGCCCCTAGTACTGTCTGGGGCCCCTGTATGTTGCCTGGGGCCCCTTTGTACTGCCAGGGGCTCCTGTATGTTGCCTGGGGCCCCTTTGTACTGCCTGGGGCTCTTGTATGCTGCATGGGGCCCCTGTGTGTAGCCTGGGATCCTGTGTGTAGCCTGGGGCCCCTAGTACTGCCTGGGGCCCCTGTATGTTGCCTGGGGCCACATTGAGCTGCCTGGGGCCCTTGTATGCAGCCTGGGGCCCCTGTGTGTAGCCTGGGATACTGTGTGTAGCCTGGGGCCCCTAGTACTGCCTGGGGCCCCTGTATGTTGCCTGGGGCCACATTGTGCTGCCTGGGGCCCTTGTATGCAGCCTGGGGCCCCTGTGTGTAGCCTGGGATCCTGTGTGTAGCGTGGGCCCCTAGTACTGCCTGGGCCCCTGTATGCTGCATGTGGCCCCTGTGTGTAGCCTGGGATCCTGTGTGCAGCCTGGGGCCCCTGTGTGCTGCCTGGGGCCCTTGTATGCAGCATGGGGCCCCTGTGTGTAGCCTGGGATCCTGTATATAGCGAGGGGCCCCTAGCACTGCCTGGGGGCCCTGTGTGTAGCCTGGGATCCTGTGTGCAGCCTGGGGCCCCTAGTACTGCCTGGGGCCCCTGTATGTTGCCTGGGGCCACATTGTGCTGCCTGGGGCCCTTGTATGCAGCATGGGGCCCCTGTGTGTAGCCTGGATCCTGTGTGTAGCCTGGGGCCCCTGTGTGCTGCCTCAGGCCCCTTGCACTGCCTGGGGCCCTAGCACTGCCTGAGGCCCCTGTATGTTGCCTGGGGCCACTTTCTGCTGCCTGGGGCCACTTTGTGCAGCCTCGGGCCCCCATGCGTTGCTTAGGGCCCTGTGCACGGCTTGGGTCCCTGATCTACAGCTGCTGTGGTATACAGAGGGGTATAATCTGGCCTAGGCCAGTTTATACCCCGGGGTATAGTTTGGGCTAGGCCAGAATATACCCGGGGTATATTCTGGCCCAGGGGGTATATTCTGGGCTAGCCCAGTTTATACCCCGGGGTATAAACTGGGCTAGGCCAGAATATACCCGGGGTATAATCTGGGCTAGGCCACTTTAACCCCGGGTATATTCTGGTCGGGGGGTTAATCTGGCCTGTTACACCGGAAGAACACAGAGAGAGCTCTCAGGAAAATTTTCTGTTGCTGCACATTACAGACTGCGGGCCGTATACACAACACAGACTGTCCGCTGTGTACACACTAGAAGCTGCCTTCTGTATACACATTACACACTGCGGGCTCTGGGCACGTTACACAGTGCGGGCTCTGGGCACGTTACACAGTGCGGGCTCTGGGCACGTTACACAGTGCGGACTCTGGGCACGTTACACAGTGCGGACTCTGGGCACTTTACACAGTGCGGACTCTGGGCACGTTACACAGTGCGGACTCTGGGCACGTTTACACGCTGCGGACTCTGGGCTCGTCCCACGCTGCGGACTCTGGGCTCGTCCCACGCTGCGGACTCTGGGCTCGTCCCACGCTGCGGTCTCTGGGCTCGTCCCACGCTGCGGACTCTGGGCTCGTCCCACGCTGCGGACTCTGGGCTCGTCCCAAGCTGCGGACTCTGGGCTCGTCCCACGCTGCGGACTCTGGGCTCGTCCCACGCTGCGGACTCTGGGCTCGTCACACGCTGCGGACTCTGGGCTCGTCACACGCTGCGGACTCTGGGCTCGTCACACGCTGCGGACTCTGGGCTCGTCACACGCTGCGGACTCTGGGCATGTTACACGCTGCGGACTCTGGGCTCGTTACACGCTGCGGACTCTGGGCTCGTCACACGCTGCGGACTCTGGGCATGTTACACGCTGCGGACTCTGGGCTCGTTACACGCTGCGGACTCTGGGCACGTTACACGCTGTGGACTCTGGGCACGTTACACGCTGCGGACTCTGGGCTCGTTACACTCTGCGGACTCTGGGCACGTTACACGCTGTGGACTCTGGGCTCGTTACACGCTGTGGACTCTGGGCTCGTTACACGCTGTGGACTTCGGGCTCGTTACACGCTGTGGACTCTGGGCTCGTTACACGCTGTGGACTCTGGGCTCGTTACACGCTGTGGACTCTGGGCATGTTACATGCTGTGGACTCTGGGCTTGTTACACGCTGTGGACTTCGGGCTCGTTACACGCTGTGGACTCTGGGCTCGTTACACGCTGCGGACTCTGGGCACATTACACGCTGTGGACTCTGGGCTCGTTACACGCTGTGGACTCTGGGCACGTTACACGCTGCGGACTCTGGGCACATTACACGCTGCGGACTCTGGGCTCGTTACACGCTGTGGACTTCGGGCTCGTTACACGCTGTGGACTCTGGGCTCGTTACACGCTGTGGACTCTGGGCTCGTTACACGCTGTGGACTCTGGGCATGTTACACGCTGTGGACTCTGGGCTTGTTACACGCTGTGGACTTCGGGCTCGTTACACACTGTGGACTCTGGGCTCGTTACACGCTGCGGACTCTGGGCACATTACACGCTGTGGACTCTGGGCTCGTTACACGCTGTGGACTCTGGGCACGTTACACGCTGCGGACTCTGGGCTTGTTACACGCTGCGGACTCTGGGCTCGTTACACGCTGTGGACTTCGGGCTCGTTACACGCTGTGGACTCTGGGCTCGTTACACGCTGCGGACTCTGGGCACGTTACACGCTGCGGACTCTGGGCTCGTTACACGCTGTGGACTCTGGGCACGTTACACGCTGCGGACTCTGGGCTTGTTACACGCTGCGGACTCTGGGCTCGTTACACGCTGTGGACTCTGGGCACGTTACACGCTGTGGACTCTGGGCTCGTTACACGCTGTGGACTCTGGGCTCGTTACACGCTGCAGACTCTGGGCACGTTACACGCTGTGGACTCTGGGCTCGTTACACGCTGTGGACTCTGGGCACGTTACACGCTGCGGACTCTGGGCTTGTTACACGCTGCGGACTCTGGGCTCGTTACACGCTGTGGACTCTGGGCACGTTACACGCTGTGGACTCTGGGCACGTTACACGCTGTGGACTCTGGGCTCGTTACACGCTGCGGACTCTGGGCTCGTTACACGCTGCGGACTCTGGGCTCGTTACACGCTGTGGACTCTGGGCACGTTACACACTGTGGACTCTGGGCACGTTACACGCTGTGGACTCTGGGCTCGTTACACGCTGCGGACTCTGGGCTCGTTACACGCTGTGGACTCTGGGCTCGTTACACGCTGTGGACTCTGGGCTCGTTACATGCTGCGGACTTCGGGCTCGTTACACGCTGCGGACTCTGGGCACATCTGAGACTGTTGGTTATATCTTGCATACACAGCACTATACTGTATATACAGGTCCACACTATATATACACAGTATATAGGCACACTAGTACAGCATGTAGTGTGGACCTGTATATACTGTATAGTGTTGTGTAGAGACAGAGAGACACACAGACACTGTCAAACACACAGATAGAGACATTCAGACAGACAGAACAACACTCAGAAAGACACACACAGACATGATACTCACATATACCAGTAGGACCTGTGATGATGTCACATGGAGGGGAGGCATCCGGGGTCACATGATCATCTCAGAGAGAGATCAGGAATGTGATGAAGATGGTGGGAGGGCTTGGGACCTGCCCCTGTCATCCTGACTGCTGAGAGAAGGGCACTGCTTTGGGGAAACGGCCCCGCCCCCTTCGCATCCGTGGCCCCGCCCACTGCATGCCGTGGCCGCTCGGTGACAGATTAAAGCAATGCTGAGGCTGGAGGAGCGGGCGGCCCCTGCACCCCATAAGTGGGCGGCCCAGTGCGGGCCTGGTTCCAGCCCTTGCAGTTGAGGAGGGGGGGCTGTGACTGCTATCACGCAGCCAGCACTCACCATGCTTCCTGCCGTGCATGTCCTTTGTCGGCTGCTGTTCAAGCAGCTGCGGCCGCAAAGCAGCGCAGTCAGTATGGGCGGCCCTAGATGAGGGCAATTCCACCAGCCTGGGGGGCACTTGCCCCCCAGCCACCTGGGCCAGTCCGCCCCTGATGATATAACATATTACTCTGTTACTGGACTTGTAACATAGTATAGATGTGTATAGACACTACAAGTCCCAGCATATCTGTTGGGGGAATTCAGCCTGAATAGAAGTTAGAAAACGCCGCGTCATGAAATCACGGGAACCAAGTTCTGCTGCATTTGTCATTTATTATCTCCGGCCACTTAACGATGATTAATGATTATTTTTATTCTGATACATTGATCACAGGTGGATGATTTGTTCGGAGCCATCGCTGGCGGGAGACGTCCCCTTCTCACTTCTCAGCCGGCGATTCCTGCGTCTGTGAACGGCAAACAGAAAAATACGTCAGATTCTGCCTCTAGATCATTCCTACTCAAAATCTAGAAATATCCCAAAATGATAAATATTCTGTTGTTCCCTGAAAGGAGCGCACCGCAGAGGACACAGTCAGTCACCGGGCTGATTTAGGATAACTTTGTTGCCTGTAGCAACCAATCACAGCTCAGGTTTTGCTCCTAATGCAGCTCGGAATGTTACATTGTTGATGGTTGCTATGGGCAACAAGACCAGTTCTGCTGCTAAATCTGACAATGAGGTATGGCATGATCATGTCAAAGATAGCCAAAAAGAGAATCCCTGTGTCCTCCTCCGCCCTCCTTAGCCTATTTACTAACAGTCACCTTTTGTCAGGACAGATGGAGCAAACCCAAAGTGTGTTTTGGGGGTTAGTCCTTAACCATCAAGATTGTTGGCTTTAAAATATTGCTTATTTTTCATTTGGCAATAAACCCCTGGCTTTACTTGGACTACTGCATTGGTTGATGTGGGCAACAAGTTTGTTGTTTTGACAAATGAGGCTCCGAGGGGGTGGAGCCATGAGAGAAGCAGCCAATGAACACCTAAACGGTAATGCTAGTGTCATACTCCACCCAATAGGATCATATACTATCCTAATATGGATGTTCCACAGTGGTTTTAGCCAAAAATAAGATAACCATCAACAGGACTGCCTTTCTAGATAAAGAGCTCACTTCTAGCCTTCCCCAAAGTCTCCCAAGTTAGCAGCTGAGTGGAATGGAGAGGATCAGTGTTTATCAGCAGCCATATTGGTTATCCCTCAGATCCATTCTGTCTAAACATTTTTCCTCCTATTTTGTGTCGTTTTATTTCTTTACCTATTCTATGGGTCACGTGGTGACGACGGTGACCCCTCCTCCTGATCCTCAGTCGCGCTTCTATAACTCCTTCTAGACGCCATGTTGATATTGTAATGTTGTTTTTCTTAGGAGCCGGAGCTGAATGAGGCTGATGAATGCAGGATTCCAAGTAGAATGTTCAGAAGTGCGATGACATCACAGCTTCATGAAAAGTTTACAGATCACTTAGGTCATCCAGCCACACCCGCTTGCTCTGTCATTGCTTTATGAGGTCACAACAGTCTGTGGCTATAAAACTCCCTCCAGAGCCCAGCAGCCATCATTCATCATCTGTCTCCTGGTCTGTCAAGAAAAGAAACAACTGTGCCTTCAAGAATGAGGGAAGAACATAGCGGACCCAGGAGACGACGCAGAACCTGGAGGAGCCCCCAAAAATGCCGTGCCCGTAGAACAGGCAAATATATATGCCACATCTAGCATCTCTATGTATAGTTTGTTGGCAGAATATTAACTCATGTTTTCTCATTGCAGTTCATAGACGCAGACGCTGCCACGTCAGACAATAGAGATGAACAACGGACGGCATGAAGAGAGGTCTCCCCACAGTGAATATTGAGAAAAAAGAAAAAGAAAAAAAAAAAAAAAGCCCCCACAGTGAATATGTGAATATTGAGAAAAAAAGAAAAAAGAAAAAAAAAAAAGCCCCCACAGTGAATATGTGAATATTGAGAAAAAAAGAAAAAAGAAAAAAGAAGCCCCCACAGTGAATATGTGAATATTGAGAAAAAAAGAAAAAAGAAAAAAAAAAAGAAGCCCCCACAGTGAATATGTGAATATTGAGAAAAAAAGAAAAAAGAAAAAAAAAAAAAAAAAGCCCCCCAAGGCTAAGTCCCACCTAGCCAGAATCATACTCCACACTGATGAGGGGCAAAACCCCGAAACAGCTACCGAGCTGAATACCTGATTTTGGTATTCCAGCTGTCTGTGGATTGATACCTGGTTTTGGTGTTGGTTGGTCCCATGTTTGAGACTCCTAAATGAGGCTCTACAGACTCTATCTGCATATTTGTATTTCCCAGGGGGATTGTCCCCTGGGAAATACATATATGTAAACAGAGTTCGTGGAGCCTCGTTTAGGCGTCTCAAACACGGATTTCACTGTGTTTGAGCGCTTTAGCCGGCTGCCCGCAGTGTTTCCTTGACTGGTCTCCCTGAGATCAGTGATTGTTTCATGATGTTAATGAAGTCACGTCTCAAGTATTGTACTTTCTCATCAACCCTCATGAATGAACCGAAAAAAACTGAGGGGGCAAAACTCAAATCTCTGTGTCCAGTGATGATTTTATAGTAACTGTATAACTTAATATTGAGCAGAATTAAAGGGAACCTGTCAGGTTTTCTGTTTCCATTGAACCATGAGTAGTCCTATGCACATAACTATATTCCCTGCCTAACTGATGGAGATGTCTCCCCTTAGTAAAGTCAGATCTCAAACCCTGAACTTCCTCATCATGAATGTACAATAGACATAACCGAATAAATCTAAAGGGGGGGAAATCTCAAAACTGTGTCCAGTGATGATTTTATATTAATTGTATCACTAAATATTAAGCAGAATTAAAGGGAACCTGTCATATTCTCTGTTCCCCGAGATCTGTAAGTAGTTCTGTGCACATACTATAATTCCTGCCTAACAGTCCCTCTATGTAGGAACACACATAACCAGATCTATAGAAAAAGTATTTCTAAAGACCACTCATGAGATGCAAATTTGGACTTTGACTAGTCAAGGATGCGTTCGTTCCCAATTAGCAGGTTATCACACACCTGTGGGCATAATAACATGCTTTAGGAAAAGCCAGTGTATTTGCCAGCGCTATGCAAAGTTGCGCATGCAAGGTATGATAACTAGAGATGAGCGAATCTTTTGAATTTCAGGTTCGGTTCTCTGAATGAGCATATGATCACCGAATTGTTTAACAAACTGTTCATAGAACTTCCAAATCCTATTAAAATCAATGGAATGCAAAATCAAAAACTCCCTCAAAGTGGCCCAAAAGTTGCAAAAACAGCTCAAATTAGGGACAGACATCAGGAAAAGTGATATTTCTCACAGTTAAAATATTCATCATTGTGCATAATGGATGCATAGGACAAGACCTAGCCCAGTATTTCAAGCATTGATCAGGAACAGTGACGAGAGTGACAGGTGTAGGCATAGTGCTCAGAGAGCCCTGATGAATTCACAAAACTCACAACAAAGACACCACAAGAAGAGTCTCTGCATTAGAAAAAGATTAGGCCAGACACTATGAAAGTGGCATCAATTTACTAAGGCTAAAAATTGTAGGACTGTTGGGCTGGGGGATCTCATACCTCATGAAACCACTCCAATTAGTTTTATGCTCTGCTGCACTCAGGTGGCACAAGTATTAGCTTCAAGGACTACTACCGAAATAATTAGTCAGGTGGGTCAGTAACATATATAGGCTAAGGGCGGCTTCAGACTGCGGCAGCGTCCGGTCCGGGGCTGTCAGGAGTGACAGGCTGGAGCGGAGTTTTTCTGCATAGAATCCTGTCGGGCTGCACGGAGCTGGATCGCGGCGGGTGGTAATTAGCTGCTATCCGGCTGCCAGCTCGCCGGATGTATCCTGCAGAAGTGGGGATTTGTCTTCCGATTCCAAAAACGGTGCATGCACCGTTTTTGGAATCGGCAGACAAATCCCCACTTCTGCAGGATACATCCGGCGAGCTGGCAGCCGGATAGCAGCTAATTACCACCCGCCGCGATCCAGCTCCGTGCAGCCCGACAGGATTCTATGCAGAAAAACTCCGCTCCAGCCTGTCACTCCTGACAGCCCCGGACCGGACGCTGCCGCAGTCTGAAGCCGCCCTTAGTGGGCAGTGAGCCCTCATCCCTCATGCAAACCGCTCCAATACATTTTTCGTTCCACCACACTCAGATGGCCAAGTATTAGCTTCATGGACTACTGCCGAAAGAATGATTCAGATGGGTCAGTAACATGTATAGGCCTAGCAGGCAGAGGCCCCTCATCCCTCATGCCACCGCTCTGTTACTCGCCCTTACACTCCCAAATCGTCAGGTCAACGCCTCATATCTTATGCAAGTTCAAAAATGGATGGCTAGAACTCAACCGTATTGTTTCAGTGCTGGTGAATGGATCCTTGGACCCCGTATACTATAGACCAGGGGTCTCAAACTCGGTTGGGTTGGTGGGCCGCATGTAGAAAAAAATTGATATCGGGGGGCCGCATTGCTTGTAGGACTAAAGGTACCGTTACACGTCGCAACACTGCATGCAATTTCACAGGCAATTTGCTGGTTGCAGTGAAATCATGGACACATTGTTCCATTTGTACACAGCAAGAAAATAGAACAATGTGTCCATGATTTCACTGCAACCAGCAAATTGCATGCAATGTTGCGACGTGTAACGGTACCCAGGGCCGGTTTTAGGCAAAGTGGGGCCCTAGGCAAAAGGTTAAAGTGGGCCCTAAATGCTCAGGCCCCTTTCACATCTAACGCTTTGCTGCATTTTGCTCAATTTGCATTTCCATGCGTTTTTACCGCAAAAACGCATCAAAACGCATGCGTTTTTGTTCCCATTGATTTTAATGGAAACACATGCAAAAACGCTGCCCAAAACATCGGGGAAGACGTTTTGTGCTGCGTTCGCAAAAATGCATGCGTTCCCATTGAAATCAATGGGGGAAAAAACGCTAGCGTTTTTAATGCGTTTTAGCGGTAAAAACGGCTAGAAAGGCAAATTTAGCAAAACGCACACCAACCTTAGATGTGGAACAGGCCGTAGTTATATGGTAAGAGTGACTTCATAAGTTGATTATCTAGGTCAGAATAAGAACATACTGAACGTCATTTTTATTTCAATCATAAAAAAAAACAACTGAAATTTGTAAAAAAAAAAAATATTTTTTTTTTATTTTCCGAGACCCATGATGTTTTAATTTTTGAAGATACAGGGCTATGTGAGGGGTTACTTTATGTGCCCTGAGCTGACATTTTTACTGATACCATTTTGAGTCAGATACAACATTTTGATCGCCTTTTATTGCATTTTATTGTAACAACGTGGTGGCCTAAAAAACATAATTCTGGCGTTTTTATTATTTTTACATTACACCATTTACCAATTGGATTAATTTACTTCATATATTGATAGCTTAGATTCTTACGAACACAGCGATACCAAATATGTGTATTTTTACATTTTTTTCACTGTTTTATTGCTATTTTCAGTTCAGCTCCTTTGGGGGCCCCTAAGAGAGTGGGGGCCCTAGGCAACTGCCCAGTCTGCCCCCCCACTAACGCCGGCTCTGGATGTCAGTTACCCTCCTTTCTTTTTCATTCTGTCCACGTGAGCCATGTTAGAAGCTCATGTCTTTGCATCCCTGGTTCAGAGTAGTCCTTTTTAGCTGCTGTAATTGTGCATAAATACAAGATTTCAGTTGGAAAATAAAGTACTACATGATTCTCCATACATGACTCCGCAGACGAGTCAAGCTATCTGGTGCAGCCTCTGCGTGTGAGTAATGGTATAAGGAGCCAGCCACAGAAACGGTGTCCCACGCGTCCCACATTCATGGCCCAGTTATGGACCCGAATAGTGAGAAGAATATCTACCAGATACAGCTTCCATAGAGATATAGCATCAAGCAATAAAATGTCTGTATAAAGAAAAAAAACAGTGTATGTGTAAAGCAATCACAGCAAAGCCTCCTTATCACTATATAGATCCATTCTGCCTAAAAGTTACAATGGTTGAAGGAAAGACTGCACTTTATTTTGCAAGATCCACAATTATATAAAGGAAGTATAGATCTCTATCCACAGTCCAGTAAAAAGGCTAAACGCTCTACCAAGCTCACTAGTAAAGTTAAAGAAAATCTAGAAACTGCAAAACATGAACTTTTTCTGTAATATATTAAACTGAAGCCGGTTTCACACTAGCATTCGCAACGCAGCGTCTGTGAATGTGTGGCGCCGAACAGGGTCAGGCGTCATACCGGGATATAATTTTCCCCAACTGCAAGTGGAATCTGGGCTGGTAGGAGGGACCCATTCCTGCACTCCCACACAGAGTAGAGGTGGGAGGTTACGCCGGGGAGGGAGATATAGTCACCTCTAGGGAAGGGGGGTGAGAGTGAGTTAGGAGAGTAGTGAGGAGTCGAGGAGGAGTGTGGATTGAGGCGGAAGGTGCACCCGGACAGCTCTACGCTGATCCGGAGGGAAGATGAAAGAGGATCCTGAGGGTATCCTGAGAGAGGGTGCCTGACGCGTGAGTCTGGGCCCTAGAGAGAAAGGGGAAACCCCAGCGTGGAGCGACCATACTCCAGGCAATTCCCCAGTCCACCACGAGAACGACGGGCCCGTGGATACGGCCAGAGTCTACCTCTGCAGTCGTCAACTGGCTGCTGTGGTCTGTTCACTGGCTGCAGCACCCTGCCAGACGGAGCGGTCTGCCTGCTTCTTCACAACGAGGGAAACCCTAAGACTACCTTCAAGGAGCCATTGGGTATAGACTCATCCTAAGCGGGGAAGAAAGAACACAGGTTCGTCAACTAAGGTACACCACAGGTTCCTCCATACCACCTGGTATCCACTTGCAGCCACATGTAGAGCTACTTGTTTGTTGAACATCTTACTGAACAGTGGACTTGTTTGCTGATGACTGTTTACAGTAAAGTACCCGGAAGAGAGTGAACTTGCCTCCGTGTCTTTATCTTCATCACATTATTGCTTACAGCAACGCTGCCCCAGAGGACCAGCTCCACCTGTAGGGAGCTTTGCCATCCTTGCCACATTACCATCGCCCTCTGGAAGACTGCAGTGGCACTGGTGACTCATCACCAGGTACTAAAGGTGGCGTCACATGAACTATACAATAACTTTAATCCCCTGTACATATCCCCCCCTTTTTACTTTGTCACCCAGGCCACGGGCTCAGGCGCGGCCACCAGTGACATCCCCGAGGAGCGACTACCCTCTGAGCCTGATACCCGAGTACTCCCCGGCCTGGGGCTCGACAAATACATCCAAATGCAAGCGCAGAGCGTTCCTATGTTTAACATAGGGATGCAGTGTACCTGCGTCTGTCTGCGTTATGCGTTCACTTGCATACAAAATACGTTTTCGCAGACACACAGAAAATGTATCTTGTTGCATTTTTTGTGCGTCACACAGAGCTTATTTTGTCCGCGAGCCTCCGGCAGCGGCAGGGGCAGGCTGGCAGATCTTGCCCGGAGGGGCAGTCCAGTTTTTCACAGCCAGCGCCCAAGTGAGGGACCAGGAGGGGGAGATATTGCTGGCGGCAAATTAAGACCGTGGGGGGTGCTCGCGGCACAATGAGGACCAAGGGTTAGAAGTTGGGGTGCTAGCGCTGCTTTGCTCACCTGCCGGGTGGCTGCTCCCGCCTCTCCGATCCCGTGACCTGCCTGCTGCGTCCCGGGTCCCGCTATAAATCAAGTGAGTGAGCGTCCGCTCTCGCTGTAGGGGCGGCACTAAACTGGGACTAAACCACCGGCCTGGGGGGCAAATGCCTCCCTGCCACCTGGCCAGTCCGCCCCTGGGCAGCGTGTGAAACCATGAATGGAAGCCTATGTGAACGCATGCCATCTGCAAGTCAAAGCAGGGAATGCATGCATAAAATCAATCTCCCTCCCTGATCTCTCTTACCCTGATCTCTCTCTCCCCCAATATGTCCTCCTAATCCCTCCTCCCGATCTCTCTCCTTCCCCCCAAATCTCTCCTCCCGATCTCTCTTTCCTCCTTATCTCTCTCTCCTCCCGATCTCTCTCTCTCCTCCCGATCTCTCTCTCTCCTCCCGATCTCTCTCTCCTTCCGATCTCTCTCTCCTCCCCATCTCTCTCTCCATCTCTCTCTCCCCCGATCTCTCTCTCCTCCCGATCTCTCTCTCCTCCCGACTATATTGGTATACTTACCCATGCCCAGCCATACATTCCTATGACTTTTCACAGTGATTGCATGCTGATTCAATCAGCTGCGTTCACTTGCAGATGGCCGCATTCGGGACTGCGCTTGCGTCTGCTACCCACATGCAGCGCAACCGAACGCTAATGTGAAACCGGCCTTAGGCTGCATGCACAAGATCAGGAATTGCAGCATTTTGGACACAGCGTATTGCCGCTGCATCCAAAATGCTGCATTGTACAGTACAAGCAAAGTGGATGGGATTTACAGAATTCACATGCTCAATGAGTTTCTCCCCTCCACAGCATTACTTCAGCTGTGATGCAGGTTGCCGGGCTTCCGTTTTTCTGCAGCATGTTAATTTATTACTGTGGAGTTGGAAGAGATCTCTAGCAGGTGAATGCAGGGAGAAGCTGCTCCGCACCGAGCGCAGATTGTGGGTACAGGGCGGGTACGATCTCCCGGAGTTCTCCTGTGGCTTTCTGCAGGTCCGGAGGCAATGTGTCCTAGACACAGTGCCTCCGGATTGTGTGCACATACCCTTAGGGCAAAAAGTTCAGTATCACATCACCACCATCGCTTTGCCTACCTCTCAAGGGCTACCACTAGAGGGAACCCTAGTACAACTGTGAGCAGTTTATGAATTCTATAGAGAGAATGAAAAATAGGAGAGAGTGAAAAATATGTTCGAAATCTGAAAAAGCTTAATGGGAATCTGTCAGTAGGTTTTAGTTATGCAATCTGAAGACAGCATACTGTAAGGGTTAACACAAAAATGTAGTGATACATCTCTTATAACAAAGCATGTTGTTGATTACCTGCAATGTTTATTTCAGCACCAGTAGCTTATGATTGCTGTGATTAGCTGGTGTGGGCACTGCTGTGATTAGCACCTCACTCTCTAAAGACATTGTACATACAGAGCTTCATGTGGGCAGGTACCACTCTCTGACCTCTGCTGCAAAACTTAGATTGTGTCAGAACGGCTGCACCCAGTAATCTAACTGATACATCATTGGATTCAGAATCTCTTTGCCTGCATCATGCTGCTCTCAGATGAGGTAGCAAAATCCAGCTGACAGATTCCCTTTAATATACAGGACTCTCTAGATGAACTACAAGTTTTCAGCAACTTTACCGAGAAAGACAGCACAGTACGTGATATTAAATGGAATCTGTCAGTAGGTTTTTGCCATCCCATCTGAGAGCAGCATGATGCAGAGACAGACACCCTGATTTCAGGGGGAAGAAGATATCGCAAAATATGAGTCGGGGCCATCTCCTGGCGACCCTGGGCTACCTTTAGTACTGTAGTTGGTATGACTTGCAATTAATTTAATCCATTTGCAATTCATGTGTTGATTTTTTTATTCTATTTATTATTGCACTTTATACCTCCACTTTCTGTACTTCTGTGGTTAGCTCCATGTTTTTGGGTATTTAACCTCTGATATATACATTTGTAGAATTTATTATTATTCTATACTAAGACAATAAAATAATACATCAAAAATTGTTATATATGCACTAATCTGAGGCATAGTGGTACTCTACTACCACCTAGTGGTGTAGTTGAATTATTACTCCTTTGATTAAACCCTAATTGGCCTTCTTATGTACCAGATACATTTAACGTTATTTATTAGTCAAGGGTGCTCGGTTTTTAGTTTATCATATCCTTATGTGTATTTTTATTATTTTGATGTATTTTAAATGATGAAATGTATTGCTTGCCTAATTGTTTTCACACTTCTATTTTTTGTGCAACTTTTCCCTTTCCCTCTTCTGCACTTTCATTTTTTCCTCTCCTTCTAGGAGCCATAACTTTTTTCTTTTTTCATCAATAGGACGAGTTGTACTTTTGAATGATATAATTTATTTTACCATATAGTGTACTGGAAAGCGGGAACAAATTCCAAGTGCGGTGAAATTGCAAAAAAAAGTGCAATTATATGATTGTTTTTTGTTTTTATTATTCACCATGTTCACTATAAGGTAACACTGACGTGACGGTGTGATGCCTCAGGTCGGTACGATGTTGTAGATACCAAACATGTTACTTTTACTGTTATCTAAGTGGTGAAAGAAAATTCAGATTTTTTTAAAAATAATTGCCCTTTTGCGCCATTTTCTGTGACGCATACCGTTCTCATTTTCCAGGATCTGGGGCTGTGTGACGGTTTATTTTTTGTGTCTTGAGCTGATGTTTCTATTGATACCATTTTTAGGTAGATGTGATGTTTTGATCGCCTGTTGTGGTATCCCAGTACCTGTTCTACTGCTGCTGAATGTAACAGTTGTTGTGTATCAGTAGATTTGTTCCAGTGTGCCAGAATTACTGTGGACTTTGTAAGATAGGAAATCAGTCATATAGGTTGTGATGCAGGGTCGGACTGGGGTGCCTGGGGCCCACCAGGGAAATTTACTCCAGGGGCCCACCCATAACTTATCACTTATCCTCAGGCCATGTGCACACACTGAGTATTTGGTGAGTTTTTTACCTCAGTATTTGTAAGACAAAACCAGGAGTGGAACAATCAGAGGTATTTTTTTCTGCATTTCTCACCCACTCGTGGTTTCGTCTTAGGCTGGAGGCACACTGTCATCTATCAAAAATGGAGCGTTTTTGATGCATGACAGTGATGCGAGTGCTGTGCGTTTTTTGCATGAGTGTGGTGCGCGTGGATGTGATGGCTGTATGCATGTGAGTGTGCTGTCGGCGTCAGTGTGTGGTGCGAGTGAGTGTGCTGCTGTCCGCGGTCCTAGCATGCTGAGTAATTCCGCCGTTCAAACTTTAGCCCCGCCAACAGCATTTACCTGACTCAGCAGCAGTGTTTGAAATTGCCGGGTTGTCGGCAAAGCAATCAGCTTTCACCGCTGTGACAGCAGCGGTGAAAGCTGATTGGTTCAAAGATCGCTGCTGTGCGGTGTTTGAAATTGCCAGGTTGAAAGCCAATTGGTTAAATCAGCGGGTAAGTACTTTCCATGGTGCTGAAGTTAAAACTTCAGCACCATGGAAAGCATTTACCACGAATTTCAAACATTGCTCGTTTTTGAAAGTCCAGGCTTTCCATGGTGCTGAAGTTTTAACTTCAGCACCATGGAAAGCATTTACCGGCCGATTTAACCAATTGACTTTCACCCCTGCTGTCACAGAAGTGAAAGCTGATTGAAAATGCCGGGTTGCCAGCACAGCAACCAAACTCCACATCAGATTTCACCGCTGCTGTCACAGCGGTGAAAGATGATTGGATACTGTGTCGGCAACCCGGCAATTTCAAACACCACTGCTTTAACAGCAGCAGTGTTTGAAGATATCGAAAGATTGAATACGTATGCGACTATCGCATAGTGTGCTGTAAGGGTGCGAGATTTTCTCGCACCTATATACTTTTAATGGGTATTTGCGCGAGGAAATCACATTCAATCGTAGCATGCTGCGATTGAGCTCGCATTTCTCTTGCAATGCGAGTTAAGTGCGTTGTAAACGCACTAATATGACTAGTATCATTTAAGGTACTGTCACATGGTACAACGTTGAAACGATGTCGGCAACGATCTCGGATGCGCGCGGTCGTTTATGACATCATTTAAACATCGCTGGTGAGATGTCACACGTCTAGATATTGTGAACAACTCACCAACGATGTTGTGTGCAGCTATTGTTCGCAAACCTCGTGAACGATCCCTGCTCATTGCTGTGAATGGGCGAAGTTGTCCACGACATCGTTATCACAGTGTCACACTGAATGATGCTGCAGGTTGTTTGATCGTAGATTGTCAGGTAAGAGAACATGTTCTCAAACCTGCGATCAAGTGATCCAACGATTTCTCGGAGTTGTTTGTAGGTGTCACACGCAAAGACATCGTAACGACATCGTTTCTACGCCTCCAAACCCGTGATGTATGAACGATGTAGTTAACGATGTCTTGCCGTGTGACGGTACCTTTACTGATACTGGTCCGAGCGCAATGCGAGTTTTTTTCACATTGTACTCGCGCAAGTCATACACCGGTGTGCCTCCACCCTTACAAATACTGAGGTGAAAATCTCACCAAATACTCAGTGTGTGCACATGGCCTTAGAAGAGATGATTACTTGTTTTCTCCAGAGAACGTCAGTAAGTGCATCTCTGCTGCTGTGTAACAGTCACAGGACAGGAAGGGGTTAAACATCCAAGTATTCAATATCTATGGGAAACAAATACTTTTTCCCTTATTGATATCAGAACAAAACAAATGACTGACCACAGTCCACTATACAAGACTAATAATACCACATAAAAGGAAGAAATGCCGCCACAACATGACCAGAAAACATAATACCACCACATAGTGCCCAAATAATGGCATATACAAGGCACAAACACTACCACACCATAACCAGAGCACATAATACCACCAAATTGTGAACAAATATTACCACATCATGACAAGACCACATATTTCCACCAGATAGTGACCAAATAATACAACATACAAGAGACAAATACTGCCAGTATACATGTAATGTAGTGATCACCAGTGATATTATACACAGGAGCTCTGTATATATTTTCAGTGTACATGTAATATAGTGATTACCAGTGACATTATACACAGGAACTCTGTGTATATAGTGTCAGTGTACAGGAAATGCAGAGATTACCAGTGACATTATACACAGGTGCTCTGTATATAGTGTCACTGTGCATGAATAAGTAATACACATACTCACCAGTGAAGTCATTAATCTTCAGTTTTCTTCTTCATTTGATGCAAACCGATATCACTTCTTCTAGCCAGGACTCATCTCTGCAGAAAATAACAGTTACCTATAACCGATCACTTCCAGAGCACATTCCCACTTTTCCCAAGATTTCTATACTATATCAAACAACGAAAAAAGCGACATAGTGCCGCCCTGCACAGTAACAAGACCTCCCTTTTGTTCCCCTCATGGAAAATAGTATTCTCAAAAGTAAATTATATAATTATAGCAGTAATAATGTCCCCTAATTGGCCCCTAAAGTAAATACAGTTGTGGCCAAAAGTATTGACACCCCTGCAATTCTGTGAGATAATACTCAGTTTCTTCCTGAAAATGATTGCAATCACAAATTCTTTGGTATTATTATCTTCATTTAATTTGTCTTCAATGAAAAAAACACAAAAAGAATTGTCCTAAAGCCAAATTGGATCTAATTCCACACCAAACATAAAAAAGGGGGTGGACAAAAGTATTAGCACTGAGAAAAATCATGTGATGCTTCTCTAATTATCTGACAGAATTGCAGGGGTGTCAATACTTTTGGCCACAACTGTATGTCCCCACTTGCCACCATAAACCAATAATGTATGTTCCTCATTCTGGCCCCCTTATAGTAATAATTGTCTCCCATCTTGGGTCCCTATGTTCCTCCATACTGGTCCCCTATGTTCCTCCATCCAGGGCCCCTTATGTTGCCCCATTCTAGGTCCCCAGACAGACATGACAACATCTCCAGCCATCTAGATAGATTACAACAAAAACACATCTTATTTCTCACATTTCCAGCCCTGTCCTCATCTATTCCCAAACTGGACAAACTCCTCATCCTACTGATGCCCCAATACTGAGCCACCACTGTATGTGACTATATTACCTCACCTGCTGCGTGGTACAAAACAGCGCTCCTCTTAGGCCCCTTTCACATAGGTGTTTTTGACAAAATGCGACAGATGCGGCATATTTACTGCATCTGCCGCCTAACGCCGCACTTGCAGCAGACCCCATGCATTGTCTATGGGGCTTGCAGTAAGGTGCGGCATGTGCAGTTTTGCCGGTTGCGGCAGATGTGGCACTTGCGGCCGTGAAAAAAAAAACGCGGTCAGCAGCGTTTTTTTTTCGCAGCTGTAACTGCCGCATCTGCCGCAACCGCACTTGCCGCACCTGCCGCACCTTACCGCAAGCCCCATAGACAATGCATGGGGTCTGCTGCAAGTGCGGCGTTAGGCGGCAGATGCGATGGATTGCTCCATAAGCTTTTGCGGGGAGCAACATGGCCACACAAACCCTGACAGAAAACATTTCAGGGAACTGTCAGTGGCTAAAGTTCCGACCAATCAGGGATAGATTACATCTGACCCTATCAGGCGTACAGATACCTTGGCAGTTGCTGTATGACCTTGGCAACTGCCAAGGGTTTACCTGGTGACATTCCCTGATTGGTCACCTGGGTTGGGCACCAATGAGAGGGGGGTATATATACTGAGGTCGTCCTGTCAGGTCATCAGAATCTGACAGGACTTCAAACTATGGAGGACCTTGTTGCTGACCTGTTGTTGAGGGCTTCTCAGGAGGGTGGGGAGACATGGCTGAGGGCTTGCCTGGCTTCTCCCACGCCAGCTTTGGAATTACCGGGACCTTCTGCTATGCCTCCTCATACCGGATTGGTGGTCGGTGTACCTGCTGTGCTCCCATCGCCTGTGCCTGCTCTGCCACCTTCACTGCTGTCTTCAGACTGTGGATCCCGCTCTCGTGTGGAGGCTGCTGCTACTGGCAGTCTCCGGTTGAAGAAAGGGAAGAGGGATCGTTATTCGCCTTCTCCACCTCGCCGTTCCAGGGCCCCTTCCCGCCGCACTTCTACTCCGGTCCCAGCAGCTTCATCTGGCACCCGTAGGAAGCCTCGCGAGACACAGCAAGTATCGCGAGAGGCGGCGCTTCCGCGGGAATCTCGTCGGTCGGCCAGAGCACTTCCGGGCTCTGCTTTCCGGCCTCAGGTGTCCGGCGGGACGTTTGAACTACCGGCGGATCCGGCAAGAGCTGTCAGAGTTCCCACTGGTGCGGCCATTTCTCCAGACTTTTTGGCTGCGCATATTGCAGCCCTCCATGCTGCTGGTCATGTAGCTCCTGAGGATCTTTCTCCTGCACAGCCCCCTTCTGGACTCACTGCAGCTGCTCTCCTTTCTACCAAGGACAACAACACTGACCGGTCTCCTGCTGTCCCTGCGTATCAACCTGGACCAGAACCAGCTCTTCAGGCCTGGATGTCGTCGGGGACGCCACAGGGACTGCGTACCAGCCATCCTACCATCCGGATCCTGCATCATCCTGCCGTCGCTCTGTACATCCAGCTGATAATAATGAACGTGGTGAGACTGTGCATTACTCTGTTCCACCTTCTAGCTCTTCCTTATCTAAGGATTTAGTGACTGGGATTGTGAACAGGGTAGTGGAGGAGGTCTTGTCACGAGGGGCTTTAGAGGGATCTGTAGATCTCTATCATAAAAGGGACCCCATAGTACCTGAAAGTGTGTTTAAAGAAGCTTTAGTTTGTGAGATTTCTCCTCTGGGTTTTCACTTGCTTCCTGCTGTTAAGGAACGGATCTGGAAGCAGGAATACATTGATATTTTTTCATTGCTGCCTGTTTCTAGAGACCCCGTTCCTAGGCAGGACAAAAAGGACGAGAAGTCGGAGGGTGATAGGGAGCGCCGTCAGCCGAATAGGTCTTTTCATAGTTGGGTTCAGGTTTTCTCCATCTATTCTTCAGTGCTGGGAGAGAGATCACCGCATCTTTGTAGTGGCCTCTTCCAGCATCTGGACATTATAATGGAAGCATACAAAAATTTTGGTGGGTTAGCGTGGCTTCACTACGATGAAGCTTTCAGGCAGAAAATGTCGGTTCACCCGTCTATCAAGTGGGGTGTAAAGGATGTGGGCCTATGGCTTAATTTAATGCTACCGCAGCGCTCTGCACAGCCTCATGTGCAACCTCAAAGCCAGACCTCAAAGAAGGGAGTCTGCTTCGCTTTCAATGAATCATCTTGTAAGTGGCGAGGCTCCTGTCGTTTTCGACATGAGTGTTCCTTTTGTGGAGGGTCACACCCCGCGTTTAAATGCTTTAGACGCCAGCCCCTGTCTGGCCAGCCCCCTTCCCGGGAGCAGATTTACAAAAACAACGACTCCAGTGATTCTGGAAAACATGCTCCCGTGGTTAGGCAGGTACCCAGACAGGGTGAAGGCCAATCTAATCATTGAAGGCTTTCGGGATGGATTTTTTGTTCCACAGTTTTCTGGCCCGGGTTGCAAAATAGTCAATAATTTAGCATCTGTTGCTTTTCACCCTGAGGTAGTATCCCGACATTTAATTAAGGAATTGCAGTTGGGTCGGATTGCCGGCCCTTTTTCTTTTTCACCTTTTGTCCATTTTAGGATTTCCCCTTTAGGGGTTGTGCCAAAAAAGTAGGCCGACTCCTTTCGGATTATTCACCATCTTTCCTTTCCGAAGGGCGCGTCGCTGAATGACGAAATTGACCAATCAGCTACGTCCGTTAATTACGGTTCTTTTGAAACGACAATTGAGTTGCTTCGCCGTTGCGGCCCGGGGGCGTTCCTTGCTGAAACGGACATAAAATCGGCGTTTAGATTACTCCCGGTTCATCCATCTGGTTTTAATTCCCTGGGTTTTTACTTTAATCATCAATTTTATTTTGATATGTGTTTGCCCATGGGGTTTTCTTTGTCCTGTTTTTACTTTGAGAGTTTTGCTACATTTTTGGAGTGGGTAGTTTCGGTAGATTCAGTGTCGGGAGGTGTAGTACACCACCTCGATGATTTTTTATTCGTTGGCGATCGCTCGTCGAACGCTTGCCGAGATCTCCTTTTCAGGTTCATTAATATTATGCATCATTTTGGGGTCCCCTTAGCAGACGAGAAAACGGTTTTCCCCTGCAATCATTTGGAATATTTAGGTATTACAATCGACACGGTCCGCTGTGAGTTCAGTCTGTCCCAAGAAAAGATTGCAAAACTTCGGGTTTTAATTGCCCGCGTACTGTCAAAAGAAAAGTCTACTCTCCGTGATTTGCAATCTTTGTTGGGTAGCTTGAATTTTGCTTTGAGGATTTTACCCATGGGTAGACCATTTTTGCGTCGCCTGTACGATGCCACGAAGGGTTTTTCTTCTCCCCGTAGTCACATCCGGCTTACTGCACCGATTAGGGACGATCTTTTGGTTTGGAGTCACTTTCTATCGGATTTTAACGGAATTTGTTGTTTTCCGGCCCCTTTCGTTGATGCGAACGTGTTAGATTAGCAGTTTTCTTTTCCATCTTTTGCGGGAATCGGCTTAGTGTTTGTCCACCAGTGGAGTTTTTCCTCACCGCCGTTTTTCGATGTTAATTCAGACATCCTTTCCTTGCTGATCTTTAGGGAAGTTTTTGCTATTTTGTCTATTTTGTCCATTTGGGGAGAGCAATTGGCGGGTAAACGTTTGTCCTTTTCGGTGATGTCATCAGGCACGGTTTTTGCCTTGAACGCACTTACGTCTAATTTCCCTTTGATTGCTAAACTACTACGTCAAATTGTTTTTTTGTCTTTACGTCATAATATTGGGATACAAGCAGTGCTCTCTGAGCCTTCTGCTAATGGAGCCACATTTTTTCTTTCACAGCAGCGGTGGGTGGATTTTCACAGGGTGCTTCCTTTGGCCGACCCAGAAGGGACACCTTTTCCGGCTTACCTGTGGGAGAGCCTATCGGACTGATTGAACTCTTTATTCAGAACTCCCTTGCTCGGTCAACATGGGCCTCTTATTCGGCCGCATGGCGGGAGTGGCTGATGTTTTGCGACGAACGGCGAAGCAATTACGTCCATGCTGATGTTCAACTCGTTTTATCTTTCTGTAAACTATGTGTTACTCGGGGTTTTACTTACTCCTCTTTGTTCAAGAAATTGTCGGGTATCTCTTTTTTTATGAAGCTGTATGGAGGAACTTCTCTGGTAAGTTTATTCCCAGTTCGTCAGTTTTTAAAGGGCTTAAAAAAGGTGTATTTTCGCCCTGATGACAGGAGACTGATTTCTTTGGATTTGTTAAGCAAACTGTGGTTTATCTTGGATGAGGTTTGCCTTAATAAATTTGAGGTTTTTCTTTTTAGAACCTGTTTTGTCTTTGCATTTTTTGGGGCTTTTCGCGTTAGTGAGCTTATTTCTTACAGCAAGTCACGTTCATCTGGCCTCATGGTGGACGATGTTCGATTATGTAACCAGTCATTGGTTATTCTTATTCGTTCGTCAAAAACGGATCAACTTGGTAAAGGGTTGCGTATTAGAGTACGTGCTATCCCCGGATCTGTTCTTTGCCCCTGTGCTAACTTTAGGCAATGGCTAATGTTTCGCCCCTTGCTCCCTGGCTCCTTGTTCATTCATTCGAATGGGGATCCAGTGACCATATTTCAATTCAAGTCTATTTTACGTAGGTGTTTAATTCATTTGAATTTAGAACATCTCCGCATTTCTTCTCATTCCTTCAGGATCGGAGCTGCAACAGAGGCAGCTAGACTAGGTTTGAGTGGAAAACAGATCCAAAAACTGGGTCGATGGAAGTCTGAAAGGTCACGTTTGTATGTTCGGCCGGATCTTTTACCTGAATTTTAACGTCATTTTTGTCTTTAGGTCCTTTTATTATATGGATAATCGGCCATTCCTTCGTCTATTGGGCTGAACAGAGAGCCAGGATTCGAACATATTCGACTAATCTGTCCTTCGACCCCGACCGGGTTCGCATTTTCTGGTATGGAGTTAAAGGTATGCGGTTGCATGACCTGTGTGAATGCTTGGCACGCCTTTCGGCTTCTTTCCCTTTTCCTGATGCTATAGTTATCCATGTTGGCGGGAATGATCTCGGAAGAATTTCTACTTTGGATTTTTTGACTAATTTTCGCCGGGATTTTCGGCTGATAAAGGATTTGTTTCCAGGAGTATCTCTCCTTTTTTCCGAGATTGTTCCCCGCCTAATTTGGACATCGGTTCATTTGCAGTTTCACGAGTGTATCAGGAAGAGGGTGAATAAGTTGTTGGCAAAATTTTTTCAATCAGAGGGAGATCTGTCTTATAGGCATGTGGATCTTGAAGGTTTTCTACGGGGTTTTTATAGGACGGATGGAGTTCATTTGAGCGAGGTTGGCCTTGATATATTCAATCTTGGTCTGCAGTCGTTGGTTGAGAATTGGCTGTGGCTTCGTTGGGGGGGGTCATGCTAATGCATTCCCCCTTTTGGGTAAAATCGCCCAATTGCATTTGGGCGGATTTTGGCCCATTTGTTGGTATTAAAGGTTTATGTTTTTTTACATGGTATTTATGGATGGTTTTGAAACAGAGTTTTTAAGATAATATTTATTATGAATATTTTAAGAAAAGAAATTTATACCTTAATAAAGCCACACGGCCAATTTTGATCCAACGAAGCAAGTGTCAGTGTTTAATTATTTAGTGGTGAGTATGACTGTGGGTTTTGTGTTGCCATGGATTGCTCCATAAGCTTTTGCGTGGAGCAACATGGCCACACAAACCCTGACAGAAAACATTTCAGGGAACTGTCAGTGGCTAAAGTGCAGACCAATCAGGGATAGATTACATCTGACCCTATCAGGCGTACAGATACCTTGGCAATTGCTGTATGACCTTGGCAACTGCCAAGGGTTTACCTGGTGACATTCCCTGATTGGTCACCTGGGTTGGGCACCAATGAGAGGGGGTATATATACTGAGGTAGTCCTGTCAGGTCATCAGAATCTGACAGGACTTCAAACTCCCACCCTCCCTTCCCCTTTTTTCTGTTGTATTTTCCTTCCTGTATACTTTTTGGGTTATAGTTCGGGTATTTGATGTATTTCCTAATAAAAAAAAAAAAAAAGTGAGGTATGAATTAACAGCGTCTTATGGATGTTTTGTACTTGTGTTTGTATTTTTCCGTTTTTCTTTACGTTCTCCTTGTCGTGTGGTTTTATTAGAGGGGTAAAATCGCCCAATTGCATTTGGGCGGATTTTGGCCCATTTGTTGGTATTAAAGGTTTATGTTTTTTTACATGGTATTTATGGATGGTTTTGAAACAGAGTTTTTAAGATAATATTTATTATGAATATTTTAATAAAAGAAATTTATACCTTAATAAAGCCACACGGCCAATTTTGATCCAACAAAGCAAGTGTCAGTGTTTAATTATTTAGTGGTGAGTATGACTGTGGGTTTTGTGTTGCCATGAATCTGCCGCATTTGCCGCGTTTTGTCAAAAACGCCTATGTGAAAGCAGCCTTACTCTCCCACATAATAATGCCACCACTGTGCCCCCCACATAATAATGTCACCACTGTGCCCCCCACATAATAATGTCACCACAGTGCCCCCCACACAATAATGTCACCACAGTGCCCCCTATAATAATACCACTACTGTGCCTCCACATAATAATGTCACCACTGTACCCCCACATAATACCACCACTGTTTCCTCACATAACAATGTCACCACTGTGCCACCGTATAATACCACCACTATTCCTCCACATAATAATGTCACCACTGTGCCCCCACATAATACCACCACTGTGCCCGCACATAATGTCACCACTGTGCCCCCACATAATAATGTCACCACTGTGCCCCCCACATAATAATGTCACCACTGTGCCCCCGCACAATACTGTCACCACTCTGCCACCGCATAATACCACCACTATTCCTCCACATAATAATGTCACCACTGTGCCCCCACATAATACCACCACTGTGCCCGCACATAATAATGTCACCACTGTGCCCCTACATAATAATGTCACCACTGTGCCCCGACATAATAATGTCACCACTGTGCCCCTACATAATAATATCACCACTGTGCCCCCGCACAATACTGTCACCACTCTGCCACCGCATAATACCACCACTGTTCCTCCAAATAATAATGTCATCACTGTGCCCCCACATAATACCACCACTGTGCCCTCACATAATAATGCCACTACCATGCCCCCACATAATGCCACCACTGTGTCCCCACATAATAATGTCACCACTGTACCCCCCACATATTAATACCACCACTGTGCTCCCACATAATAATGTCACCACTGTGCTCCCACATAATGTCACTACTGTGTCCCCACATAATAATACCACCACTGTACCCCATCATAATAATGTCACCACTGTGCTCCCACATAATGTCACTACTGTGTCCCCACATAATAATACCACCACTGTACCCCATCATAATAATGTCACCACTGTGCCCCCACATAATAATGTCACCACTGTGCTCCCACATAATACCACCACTGTGCCCCACATAATAATTTCACCACTGTGCCCCCACATAATGTCACCACTGTGCCCCCACATAATAATGTCACCACTGTGCCCCCACATGATAATACCACTACTATGCCCCACATGATAATACCACTACTATGCCCCCCACATGATAATACCACCACTGTGCCCCCACATAATAATTTTACCACTGTGCCCCCACATAATGTCACCACTGTGCCCCCCTGTAATAATTCCACAACTGTGCTCCCCACATAATGTCACCACTGTGCCTCAGCATAACAATGTCATCACTGTGCCCCCACATAATGTCACCACTGTGCTCCCACACACTTGGACACTGATATATGCCTGTGGCACCCCAGGGTTCGGTTGCCACAGATACACATGGGACAGAGAAGGATCTCCTCATCAGGTGAGCCCGCATACAACACCTTACACTCCAGACCTGGAGGGGGAGCTCTACAAACCAAGTTCAGGCGAGGTCCCCTATAAATTCAGGCTTGGAGGAGGAGTCAGTTAGTTCAGTTCCAGGGAGGACTGTGAAGACATCCTGGTGACTGAGCTGTGCTAAGCCCGTACCAGCGAGTGCTACTAACCTGCGTGAGGGACCCTAAAGCGAGGGTCGGAGGCAAGGAAGAGTAGCAAGGGGAGTGGAGCCATACCGGTTCGCCCCAAAGGAACAGTGCCTGAAACAGAACACCGGAGTTCGTGACTGCAAGGACCAGACAGCCCTGCAGTAAAGACCGGGAGCCAGGGAGACTCCAGGTCTCCTAGCCACAGCACTTGAGGCACAGCCACCTAGCAGAGCCAGAAATCGCAGTGGATACAGCGGCCCAACAGCAAAGCTCTCTCCGCCTGCCATACATGTGAGGACTACAGGAGAAGGTCAGGGCCTAGCTTCAGACAGCCTGGGACCAAAACAGACACAGCACAATAGGGAGGCCTCATAACTTGTGGAGATCCTGAACGGTTACCAGACCACTCGGACTTGTACCATCAGTGACTGTACCCTGGACAATACCTGAACCATCAGTAAAAGGTACGAAAACATCAACCCTGTGTGTGACTGTTATCCTGTGATTCTGCTCCCTCCATAGACTGTCCTGCAATCCCCATATAACACAACTGCCCCGAGGAGCGTAACCATCTTGCTGCCCTACCATCACCCTGGAGGTCTGACCCGCAGCCCCGGTAACCATACTAGAACCGTAGGTGGCATCACAAATCACTTTTATTTTTATTACTTCCACAAACTTTCTCCTTTTTTAAAAGTGACACCAGGGCATGGAACCGGGCACAGGCCCCAGTGACATCCCTCTGTGAATTCACGCCCGGAACCAGGTACCCCAAGGCCCTGGGGCGGGTCATGCCCCCATCCTGGGTATTTGGTGTACTGTACATCCCCCAATCCTGGGCCCCTGCTATACGTCATCCCATCCTGAGTCCCTGGCCCCCCAATCCTGGGCCCCTGGTATATGTCCCCCCATCCTGGGGCCCTGGTGTATGCCCCCATGTTGAGCTCCTGGGACCATGGTATGTGCCCCCTCCTGAATCCATGGCCCCCATCATGGACCCCTGTTCCCGCATCCTGGGCCCCTGGTATATGTCCCCATCCTGAGCCCCTGGCTCCCATCCTGGGCATCTGATATATGCCCCCATCCTGAGCCCCTGGCCCCCATCCTGGGCCCCTGGTATGTGTCTCCCATCCTGGGCCCCTGGAATATGTCCCCCATCCTGGGCCCCAGGTGTATGCTCTCATCCTGAGCCTCTGGTATATGCCCCCATCCTGAGCCCCTGGCCCCCATCCTGGGCCCCTGGTATATGTCCAACCATCCTGAGCCCTGGTATATGTCCCCCCATCCTGGGCCCCTGGTGTACGTCCCCTATCCCAGGCCCCTGGCCCCCATCCTGGGTCCCTAGTATGTGTCCCCCATCCTGGGCCCCTGGTATATGTCCCCCCATCCTGGGCCCCTGGTGTATGCCCCCATGTTGAGCCCCCGGACCCCATCCTGGGCCTCTGTTATATGCCCCCATCCTGGGACCATGGCTACCATCTTGGGCCCCTGGCCCCCCAAGCTGGGATCCATGGCCCTCTAGCCTAGGTCCATGGCCCCTATCCTTGGGCCCCTGGCCTCCATCTTGGGTCCCTGGCCCTTCAACCTGGACCCCTGGCCCCTATCCTGGGTCCTTAGCCCCCCAGCCTGGGCCCCATCCTGGGTCCCTAACCCTCCATCCTGGCCCCCCAGCCTAGGTCCTTGGCCCCCTAGCCTGGACCCTGGCCCCCATCCTGAGTCCCTAGCCCCCCATTCTTGGCCCCTGGCCCCCCAGCCTGGGTCCCTAACCCTCCATCCTGGCACTCCAGCCTGGGTCTCTGGCCCCCATCCTGAGCCCCTGTGCATTTGAAGAAAAAAAAACAAACACTTTACTCACCTCACCGAGGATCCTCCAGTTCTGGGGTGGAATCACTGTGTGCTGCTGCCTGCTGTCACACGTACACAGCAGTCCCGAAGCGATGAGTCATCACCCCGAGACTGACAT
The DNA here is from genome assembly GCA_033576535.1 of Allobates femoralis. NCBI lineage: Eukaryota > Metazoa > Chordata > Amphibia > Anura > Aromobatidae > Allobates > Allobates femoralis. The sequence continues at coordinate 43,127 of JARQOC010001226.1, forward strand.
TCTGTGCACGCCAGCAACGTCGCTCTGCTGCTGTGCATATAGGAGGCAGCGGGTATAGCAGGGAGATCGCGTCTCCATGCTATACCCCAGACAAGAGACTAATGATATTGGCGCGCAATGCACGCCAATATCATTGGCGGTAGTTCCGGGGGGACCCACTTGGGCCCCCTCTGTCAGCACGGAGGGGGGTTGTGAGGGGCGGGTTGAGGTGGGCGGGGCCAGGGAGACCAGGGCCCGCTAGGCATTTACCCGGTTCCCCGGCAGCCCAGACCGACACTGTTGGGATGTGATGTCCGTGCAGTGAGGACTGATAAATGTATATTCTGCATTGTACTCTGCTGCCATCTAATAGTCAATGATTGTACAACAGTTAGATAATTCTCATAACTAGCTGCCATAGCAATGGTGGAGGAGCCTCTACCTCAGGCCTCTCACACATAGCAATGGTGGGAGAAGCCTCTACCTCAGGCCTCTCACACATAGCAGTGATGGGAGGAGCCTCTACCTTAGGCCTATCACACATAGCAATGGTGGGAGGAGCCTCTACCTTAGGCCTCTCACACATAGCAAAGGTGGGAGGAGCCTCTACCTCAGGCTTCTCACACATAGTAATGGTGGGAGGAGCCTTTACCTCAGACTTCTCACACATAGCAATGGTGGGAGGAGCCCCTACCTCAGGCCTCTCACACATAGCAATGGTGGGAGGGGCCTCTACCTCAGGCCTCTCACACATAGCAATGGTGGGAGGGGCCTCTACCTCAGGCCTCTTACACATAGCAATGGTGGGAGAAGCCTCTACCTCAGGCCTCTCACACATAGCAATGGTGGGAGGAGCCTCTACCTCAGGCCTCTCACACATAGCAATGGTGGGAGGAGCCCCTACCTCAGGCCTCTCACACGCACAATGGTAGGAGGAGCCTCTACCCTCTACCTCAGGCCTCTCACACATAGCAATGGTGGGAGGAGCCTCTACCCTCTATCTCAGTGTACAGTCTCTTGTGGTGTACAGAGCCATGATGATGCACACCCCTGCATAGCACAAATGATACTTACAAATGACGGCGCTCACTGGACCCTTACAGGAAGTGAGTCATAACTGCGATCATAGTCCTCACAGGAACCCTCACTGTCATGGCAACACATCGAGACCCCATGATTGCTTGTGACCCTCACATGAAGGGGAGGGAGGCGGCCCTGGATGTACCCATACGCCCATGGTTGTAAAGGGGTTCAAAATTTCCATTGTCTGATTTGAATTCAGAAGGTCAAAATCATTAAGAAATGGCTGATTTCATAACGGAACTGGACAACTTCTGAAAATATGTAGAACACTGTAATCATCATTTTCTAACTCACAGTGAATGCAGCCGATGTCTTCATATCGGAATTATGTGCTGCAGACGTGGATCATTTATTATTATATTGAATTATGATAGTTTTCCATAGCTTTCCTAATCTGTATGGGGATGTCTGAACTGACCCTGATATTGGCAGAAAAATGGTTAGGGCTGATGAATTTCAACACGCCCAATCATTTCACTCTCAGGGAATATGGATGACTATCAGAGTATCAGAGGGATATAGCAGCAGTTCATTTTCATCTTCCAATATAAAACACTTGGATGGTGTAACGATGGTCTATCTTGCTTTAGTGACTTGTGACAGGTTTTGGACCTTTGTCTTATTCCTGTATTGAGACTTCATATTAAATGTTTGTTTTTTTTCCTTTGGCAGTGTAGGAGTTAATGTCAATTTCTGTTGCTAGCAAAGCGCCTTAGTTCTCTTCCCAGGTGTGGCTACTTTGTGATCACTCCCATTTCCTTTATATGGTCACGTGTTCCAGCATTCCTTGCTAGTAATTGAACTTCATTCGTGTCTACTGGAAGTGAAGGTGGTATTCTGGAGTGCTGACTACTGCCAAGCCATCTGCTGCGTAGGAGTGTGGCAGCAAGTATGAAGTTGTTTTGCCATTTCTCTGTCTGTCTTTTATTCCCCTCTTGTTGATTTTAGTGCAGCAGTTGGGATTAGTGATCCCGCCAGCCATCCCTTATTGAGGGCTAACATCAAGACCACCAAGGGACTAGATATGCTGCTCAGTGACATGGTGAAAGAACCTGTATAGGGACAGTAGGGAGATCAGTTTACAACCTCAGGTGAGGGTTGGAGCTCACCTCTCCCCTGTTTCCTACAAGCAGGGCCCTTCGCTGTCCCCCAATGCCTCCCAGTCTGTAGTCTCATGTAGTGCGCCGGACACCGTTGGTCTGTGCGTCCTTGTCACACACTATTTCTAGACGCTCCCTGCGCCCAGCTTGACACATGGATGCTTAGTAGAGTACAAAAATCTTGATGGAAGGGGAAGGATGGGGTAAAGGACTAAAATAAACGGCATCTATACAATCTTAAGCATTGGGGACCAACATACTTGACCCCCTATAGTGTTGACCCCTGATCTCTCACCATGGCAGGTATACCTCTCTTAAGGCTGGTTTCACACTACAAATTTTTTATTTCCGATACTGTCCGATAAAAATCGGACAGCATCGGACTGATTTTGGCCCCCATGCAGCCCTATGGGAATCGGACCGAATTGGATGTGCACTAAATGGCATCCGATTTGGTCCGATCCGACTCTGTCCGATTTTTTTAAAAATTTTTTTTATCGGTGCAAAAATCGGAGCATGCTCCAATTTTTGCACCGAAAATAAAATCGGACAAAATTGGATTGGACCAAATCAGATGCCATTGAGTGCACATCCGATTCTGTCCGATGTTTTTAACATGGGGCCCTATGGAGCAGGGTCCGAAGAAACATCTGATGTGTCCTCGGACCCGATTTTACTGTACTGAGCATGGTCAGTATAGTAAAAATGCTCCTAACTGGGAAAGCAGGGGTTAAAAAAAAACCAAAACAATGTATGCTCACCTGTCCCCGAGGCCCCCGCCGTCTCCCTGTTCAGAAGAAGACGACCTCTGGAGACACCGGGAGAACACCGGGAGCCTGCGGGACCGTGCGGGAGACGGCGGGGGCCTCGGGGACAGGTGAGCATACATTGTTTGTTTTTTTTATCAGCCCGGAGGGAGCGATTTTCTGCCGGAATCAGATGCCTATTTGGCATCCGATTCCAGGCATCAGAAGGGAGCCGATGTTGTCCGATTTTATCGGACAGCATCGGCTCC
>JARQOC010001227.1:0-46217 GCA_033576535.1 Allobates femoralis
GCAATTGGGGTAATACCAGTGCATCTCAATGAATTAGAATATCATCAAAAAGTTACTTTTTTCAGTAATTCAATACATAAAGTGAAAAGCATATATTATATAGAGTAATTACAAACAGAGTGATCTATTTCAGTGGTTTTGGTCTGTTAATGTTGATGATTACGGCTTACAGCCAATGAAAACCCAAAGGTCATTATTTCAGAAAACTAAAGTAGGGAGAATGAAGGGTTAAAAACTGCACTGCCGAATTCCACGAGACATCAAAGGGTGAACATAGTATTTATTTTTTTAGTCAATGTGTTTCTGGGCTCCCACAAACGCCCTGAAACATGGCAATATCACATTGATTTTTGATGACATTCTAATTCATTGAGATGCACTAGTATGAGGTTGATGACAGCTGTGATTTGTTAAACAGCACAGGTCCTATCAAGCCCTGGATTAGTAATGAAGATGTGTTTATGAAACACCCTCATTACTAATCCTGTAAACCAGAGGTCCCCAACTCCAGGCCTCGAGGGCCACCAACAGTGCAGGATTTCCGGATTTCCTTAGTATTGCACAGGTGTTAATGTGATCAAATGCACAGGTAATGATTCCAACCCCTATGCAATACTAAGGAGAACCTGAAAACATGCACTGTTGGCGGCCCTCGAGGCCTGGAGTTGGGGACCCCTACTGTGAATTAAAAGAATAAACACAGACATAAAAAAATTGTTTATTTGAAATAAAGCAACAGATACCCTTTTAACACCAATTAATTAACCCCTAAAACGCTTCTGCAGTTTCGAAAAATCCACAATACGTCCCACGACGATCCTTATCTCTGCTACATCCAGAGGCCACAGTTAACTGACATTAGAAAATATGACCGCTCACTACAGCCTCTGTAACAAAGAGAGTCGTGGGATGAGGGAGCTGAGGCTATGAGAGCGATAACGTCAGTGAGGTCACAGGAGTTCACAGCTGGGGTTCTCATGGTACCTTCTGTTGAACTGATTGACATGGTGGCAGAGGCGTCCAGCAGCATGTTCACCTGTGGTCACAGACGGTACCATGTGAACTCCAGCTGTGAACTCTGGTGACCTCACTGACATCACCAGTCTCACAGCTGCAGCTCCCACGGTGCCATCAGTGTGTTATGGAGGCCGCAGGCAGTGGTCACGTCTTCTAAGGCTGGCTTCACACCACGGTTTTAAGGATCCGGGGCTCTCTGATGTGAACCGGAAAGCCCCAGATCCGATTTTGGTCCCAAAGTATTCCTATGGGGTCAGATGGCGCCGGATGGCAGTGATTTGATATCCGGTTCCCTGCTGTCAGGGAGGATCTGGCTGAATTCATTTTTTTCCCCAGACACAAAATCGCAGCTAGCAGCGTTTTTGTGTCTGGAGCAAAAATCTGACAAAATCAGATCCTGCCGGATTCTCCCAGATCCGGTATGATCCGGCACCCCCTAACATGGGAGTCTATGGGTGCCGAATCACGCTGGATCCGACAGAAAATCGGATCCGGCTCCCGGACGCAGGGTGCTGCAGCTCAATGCTGGCCGGTGCTGAACTTCAGCACCTAGGAGAGCTCCCGGGTGAGATTTCAGAACTGCGGCTATCTCCCCACAAGCCTCAATCCTGAAATTTCAGCAGGGAACAACTCCAGCAGCCATGGACCACCGATTCCGGCACAAAACAGGATCAGAGGGAAAATTTGCCCTCCGGTTCTGTTCTGTCCGGAGCTGTCAGGCTGTGTCAGGTGCATCCAGCAAAGCACCGGGTACAGCCTGACAGCAAAAACCTGTGGTGTGAAACCGGCCTTATGCTGGCTTCACACCACATTTATTTTCTGTCAGGTTCTGTCCGGTGTTTTGCAGGAAGCACCAGACAGAACCTGACAGCCCCGGACAATACAAAACTGGAGAGCAAATATGCTCTCTGAACCTTTTTTCTGCCGGAATCCTCCCTGCACGCGGCAGCTGCTGTCCAAGTGCTGAAATTTCAGCAGTGTAGATCTTCAGGTGCTGAAATTATAGCTGGCAGTTCTTTTAGCTACGATGTCAAGGTGCTGAATGAGCACGGCTTGAATTTCAAAGCAGCCGCTTGTTCAGCATCCGGCATCCGGTAACTGGTCCACTTTTTTGACGGATCCGGGATGATCCAGCACCCATAGACTTTCATGTTATGCGGAGACAGATCCGGGTGGATCCAATTTTTTTGTCCGATTTTTGCCCCGGGCACAAAAAATGCTGCAAGCTGCAATTTTGTGTCCAGGGCAAAAAACGAAATCCCCCAAATCAAGCCAGACAGACAGCAAAAAGAATGGCAAATAGCTACTATCCGGCCCCATAGGGATATAATAGGGACCGGATCCCAAAAATCATGGTGTGAAGCCGGTCTAAGTTCTTATGTACAATTAAAGATAATTACCAAACCAACCAGGGGAGATAATTTGCTGGATCTGGTCCTGTCAATTAGGAAATATACAATTTCATATCTAATAATAATAATAAAACTTTATTTGTATAGCGCCAACATATTCCGCAGCACTTTACAGTACAATGGTACATATAAGAAAAATATACGGTACAGAAAGGTAATACAGAACAGTAGTTACATACAATAAACATAGAATCAACTCAGGAAATACAATAAAAAGGCAAACAATGAAGGTGACCCTGCTCGAAGGAGCTTACAATCTAAGACGGGATGGGAACACAAAGTACAGGGGCTTATAACAATGAATATCTTATGTTTAGGTGACTACTGTTAGAGAGAAGGATAGGCCGCCCTGAAGAGGTGTGTTTTTAGGGAGCGTCTGAAGCTATGCAAGTTGTGGATGGTCCTAATTTCTTGGGGTAGAGCATTCCAGAGGTTTGGTGCAGCTCGAGAGAAGTCTTGGAGTCGGGAATGGGAGGTTCGGATTATTGCTGATGTTAGTCTGAGGTCACGTTCAGAACGAAGGGGACGGGTGGGGTGGTAGACAGAGATGAGGGTGGAGAGGTAAGGAGGTGCCGCACCATGAATAGCTTTGTGGGTGACCACGAGCAATTTGAATTTGATCCTATAGTGAACGGGTAGCCAATGTAGTGACTGGCACAGGGCAGAAACATCTGAGTAACGGTTTGCTAGATAGGTCATCCTGGCTGCTGCATTGAGGATAGACTGGAGAGGGGAAAGCTTACTGTGGGGGAGGCCAGCTAATTAAGAATTACAGTAGTCAAGGCGGGAATGAATCAGGGCCACGGTGAGGGTTTTAGTTGTTTCCATGGTGAGAAAGGGGCAGATTCTAGAGATATTTTTCAGGTGCAAGCGACAGGAGCGGGTGAGAGATTGTATATATGGGGTGAAAGAGAGATCAGCGTCCATCAAAACACCGAGACAGCGAGCCTGCTGACTAGGCGTTATCGTGGTGCCGCACACCGAGAGAGAGATGTCAGGTTTAGGGAGGTTGGCAGAGGGTGGGAGCAGAAGTTCAGTTTTGGAAAGGTTGTGTTTCAGATAGAGAGCGGACATGATATTGGAGACTGCGGTTAGACAGTCATTGGTGTTCTTTATTAGAGCGGGAGTAAGGTCAGGGGCTGAAGTGTATAATTGTGTGTGATCAGCATAGAGATGGTACTGAAAGCCAAATCTGCTGATGGTCTGTCCAATTGGGGCTGTGTAGAGAGAGAAGAGGAGAGGGCCAAGGACTGAGCCCTGAGGGACCCCAATAGTGAGAGGAAGAGGGGAGGAAGTGGAGCCAGAGAATGATACACTGAAAGAGCGGTCAGAAAGATAGGAAGAGGACTGCTACGACACCAGGGGCGGTGGGACCCCCGGAGCCTGGTGTGTGAATCTCGCACCTGCTGGCACTGTGAGGCGAGAGGAATGCAGCGGCGGGCGGGATGAGAAGCGCCGACGCTGCAGAAACAACAGAGGTATAATTCTGAGGGAGCCTGCCTCCAACACTGTGCGCCGGACTTTACAGCCAGACGGGACCGAGTGATTGCCGCCTGGCCCGCTGGGAGGACCCTGGACTACCATAGAGAGTCAGTGCTCTAAAACCGGACCCACCGACTATCCCCCTGGAGACAGCTTAAGTCCACCAGCGCCCGCCAAAGCCTGCCACCGGTGAGTTCAAGCGTCCTCGCCGCCTCCCTGGGTGCTTAACCCGCACTCATTGGGGACAAGGCTCCCTGTGTCACCTCCAGCAGCTCACAGGAGACCGAGACAGAAGAGACACAGGCACATTGCTGCTGAGACCCGAGGGGAACCCAGAGGAGGAGGCAGCCGCGAGTACACGTACGTACCGGACCTCCCCGGGTGCATCGCCCCTGGCGGCTCCCTGGTGGCGGAGGCATCTGAGACGGAGATCAGAGGGGTGAGTGAGGAGTAACGGTCCCGTTGTGGCCCCCTGAAGAGAGAGCCATTGGTCGCGTCCCCCCCTGGCAGACGGGGGAGATTGCCCGCTGCGCCCGTTGTGGAAGTGAGGAGAGGCTGCGGGAGCGGACCGGAGCTAGTCACAGGGGGAGCGGGAGACTACATTAGCCTCCGGTGCCCGGGCGGAGAGACGCAGGTGGTGTATACAGTGGCCGGGACCCGCTAGAGTCTAATTGCGGGCCTCTGAATAGAAGGGCTGGGGGCTGGATCGCACAGGCCAGCAAATCCCGGGACAAGGGCATAAATAAGAGACACAGACACTCTGAGAGGGGCTGGTGAAGCCAAAACGGAATCCAGAGCTACACTATAAACAATAGTAAACCATCAGTCTATCTACAGCCTCATATATAAATAAACAGATACTCTGATCCCTGTGCTGCCCTCTAAATCTCCCCCTCTGAGGTGCTACACACCGGCTTCCTTTGGATCCTGTTCCAAAATATACTACAATTAGACTACCAAGCTTCTGGAGCAGTATTAACCCCTGCAGTGCTGTAGCCAAGCAGTTCCGTTTCTCACCACCAGTGGGAGCAAATGCTCTATTAAATGCTACCTAACAATTACAAAGGGATTGAATTTACTAAACTGACCCACGCAATGTGCATCATGTCTACCTAGTCGATGACGTGAGACCCAGGGGAGGCTTAATAAAGACCGAATAAAAGAACATTCCACAGTACCATAGCTAAACATGGGGAAAACAAGCATTAAAACCCCCCGGGTACCATCTAAATCCACTAACCCAGTTACCCAGGCCGATGTGGATAAATTTCTCTCAAAACAAACTGACCTCATGACTCATCCTAAATCTACCAAACGTACATTCCAACTGATGGCTGATGCATCCGACTCTGACGTTGAGAGCGATTCAGACGCAGAAATGGACTCTAAAGATAATAAAGTCACTCGCTCTTTCATAAAGTGTATACTGACGAAAGCCATAGAACCGATCAGCAAAGAGCTTGCTGAGATAAAACTAGATTTGGCTCAACAAGGTCATAGACTGGGGGCAGTAGAAAATGACCAGACAACCACGATGATACAAACTAATAAATTACTGGACTGCCTAAATGCTCACGAGTCTCAAATACATGCCATCCACTCCACGCTCGAGGACCACGAGAATCGTGAGCGTAGAAACAATATCCGCATAAAATACCTTCCAGAATCAATTGCGTTTGAAGCCCTGCCCTCAGCTGTGACTGAAATCTTTAGCAAACTGCTCCGAGACGATGATCCTAAAGACATGGAGATTATTAGAGTTCACAGAACACTACGCCCCAAGCCAAACCAAAATGACCCTCCCCGCGATGTACTGTGTCGCTTCCTAGACTACAGAACAAAAGAACTCATCTTACGGAGAGCCAGGGAGACAGAGACTATTGAATATGAGAACTCTCAACTGAAATTGTTCCAAGACATCTCTGCCATAACCCTAAAGAAGAGACGCTTGCTTAAACCTGTCACAGATATTTTGTCACAAAAAGGCTATCGCTTCCGCTGGCTGTTCCCTTTTGGCATCTTTATTACAGCTGGTGAAAAGAAACTAACGGCCAGGACGTCTGAGGACATCAGAGACGTCTGTCAATCACTCAGCATTGAATTACAGTCTTACCCAGACCTAGAAACCTTTCACACAGCGTCTTTACAGAAACCCCTCCAAGTCACCCCCTCATGGCAAGTCGCTGGAACCCCGAAATCACAGCGCCTTCGAAAAAAGATATCCAAAACACCACCGCCAAAGGATGGAGTAGAGACGACCTGATGTCTTCGCTCTAGGATACGAAGGACTCTTTCTCGTCCGCGTATTGGTTGACTATTCTTTAACATCGTGTCCACAGATTATCTGTACACGCCCTTGATTGGAATGCTACTAATCCAATACTGAGTTCTCATACCCTTAAAACCAAAAAATCCACTCCCTTAACCCTACATTTACCTACCGTCCATTCACCCAGCTCCCTCCTTTGCCCCCCTCCCCTCCTTATCCCCCCCGTTCCCTCCCCCACCCCATACACACCACGACACTTGAACCCCTAAATAATGCACAGCTACTCTATGCCTCTTTGATTGACAGGCTAACTGCATTACCCGCGGCCTTACTTGAATAAAGAATGTGACCCAGTCATTCTTATAAGAAGGTCCCTTTTGTTATACAGGTTATACTGCGTTTTACAGTAAAGTTAGATTATATCTTTGTTTTGTAATATGTTTGACTCCTAGATCCACAGAAGTCCTGTTTTCATAGTTACTGTATAGGTGCCCTTACATACTTGCTGCCATTGACCCTTTCCCCCTCCCCTCACCCACTACCCCTCCACTTACACAGTGGAACACACCCCTCCCCCCCCTCTCCCCAACTACTTGAAACTACAGCAAGTACTATTTGGCTATGGTGGAACCATGAACGATCCTCCCCATATGGTCCACGTTGATGTGTCGCTGATCGTTAGACATGTTGTACATGAATGCAATGGAAATGTTATTAATGTATCTCTCTTTTCTCTTGTCTTTCCTCACTACTTTTATACTCTCTTTCCTTTCTTCCTACCCAACCACCCCTCCCGGTCATGAGGCTGGAGTCGAGGACCACTCGAATCATATACCCACCTATCTGGATGGCGTCTCAACATAAGGTATTTACCTTTGCTACGCTCAATGCTAAAGGGCTAAATTCCCCCATACCGAGGAGACACACTTTAGACCTACTTAAGAAACATGCGGCGGATGTGCTGTTGATACAGGAAACTCACTTTACCCCTGAAAAACTACCTAACTTTGACCGGTCACACTATGATACCTGGTTCCATGCCACATCACCACAACCCCGGTCACGAGGGGTCTCGATTGCTATAAAGAAAGGAATCCCTTTCCAAACTCGAGAACATCTAATTGACACTAACGGCCGCTATATTTTTCTCAAAGGTCTACTAGCCGGTAATTTAGTTACAATTTGTTGCCTATATGCCCCCAACAAGAAACTCCTGAAATGGCTGCACTCGACTCTGAGGAAAATAGGAGATTTCCGTGAAGGCACGCTGATAGTAGGGGGAGATCTTAATATTGCACTAAACCCGCTAATAGATACCACAACAAAAAAAGGTACTTACTCACAAGGTGATCTCAATAAAATCAAAGTCCAACTTCGCGAGCTCCAACTGCTGGATGTATGGAGATACTTACACCCAGATGATTGTGACTACACCTTTTATTCACACCCACATGCCTCTTACCATAGACTAGATTACTTCTTTGTCTCCAAAAACACCCTAGCCAAAGTGAGATCAACAAAAATTAACCCTAACATATTTTCAGACCATTCCTTCGTAACGATGACACTGACACTACATAAGACCTTCCCCACTCATAGATCGTGGCGACTCACTGAGTCGGTACTTGACAATCCGTCCACCCTCTCACGCATAACCAAAACACTAGAGCAGTATTTTGCTCAAAACGATAATGGTGAGGTTGCGATGCCGACGCTTTGGGAAGCCCACAAATCTGTGGTCAGAGGAGAATTTATTTCAATCACAGCATACATTCATAAACAGCAACAGAGACAGCTTGATCTACTATATGAGGAAATCTCCGACCTAGAAACAAAACACAAAAAATTAATCACCCCCCCAATAATGGAGCAACTAACCCTTAAAAGGCGTCAACTTAAAGATATCCTATTCCTACAAACGGCGAAATGGCTCGCTTCATGGCGCACTAAAATGTATGTTCACGGTGACAAAGCCTCGAAATTGATGATTTCTAGAATTAAACAGAGACAAACCCGCACTTCCATACACTCCATCAAAACTGCGGAGGGACGACCCACAACTAATTATGACCAAATAGAAACAACGTTTCTGCACTATTATACACAACTATATAACCTACGCCCCAAAGAAACAAAAACAGAAGAGGCGGCCAGAAGGCAAAAAATCAAACATTACTTATCCCGCCTAAACCTTCCGAGCTTTACCCACAACAACAATTGCTTTTAAACAAGCCCTTTGGCCTAGAAGAACTCCGGTCCGCCCTGTCGAAGTGTCCCCCCAACAAGGCGCCGGGACCAGATGGACTACCCTGTGCCTACTACAGATCGTTCCCCTCGATTCTCCAACCACACATGCTGAATATGTATAATTCCATATTGCAAGGAGACCGATTCCCGGCCCAAACGTTAGAAGCAAAAATATCCCTAATCTACAAAGAAGGGAAAGACCGGGAAATGTGTAGCAGCTACCGACCGATCTCCTTACTAAATGTTGATTTAAAAATTTTCGCCAGTATGATCGCTCGTCGAGTAGCTGCCTACCTACCGGATAAAATCTCACTAAACCAAACTGGATTTGTGGGGAGAAGAGAGGGGAAGGACAACGTACTGAAGGTACTACACCTTATCCACTATGCCAACCGACAGAAAATTCCACTAGTCCTCCTGGGAACGGACGCTGAAAAGGCCTTCGACAGGGTGGACTGGCTATATTTAGAAGAAACGTTGCTAGAATTCGGCATCCCAACCCAACTAGTGGCGGCGATTTTAAAAATGTACACCAGCCCAACCGCACGCATCAACATTAACGGCTCCCTAACAGATACCTTCCCCATACACAATGGCACGAGACAGGGGTGCCCATTATCCCCTCTATTATTTATCCTGGCAATGGAACCCCTGCTGATCGATATTCAGCTTGATAAAAGGATTCAAGGCATCACACTAGGAGAAACACATCATAAAACGGCTGCCTTCGCAGACGATTTACTTATATTCATGACTAATCCTCTCAAAAGTTTCCCCCCCTTAATAAAACTACTCGACAACTACAGTACCCTCACCAATTTTAAAATAAATACATCAAAGTCGGAAGCCTTAGACCTGAACGTCCCACTACCAATCCTTTCCAGATTAAAAAACATGTACACGTTCTCATGGCCCAAAACGCACATCACCTATCTAGGCATAAAAATTAGCAGATCTCATAAAGCTCTTTTCTCCCTCAATTACCCCCCTTTATTAGACAGAGTAATTGCCACTATGAAAACTTGGCGAGACCCTTTCTTATCCTGGATGGGTCGTAAGAATATCCTCAAAAGCCTTATCCTACCCAAATTTACTTACCTTTTCTCTATGTTACCAATACATGTCCCTAATGCTTATTTACGAAAGGTCAACTCTCTCTTTTACGCTTATATCTGGAAACATAAGAGACACCGCTTAAATTTCCGCACTCTCTCTCTCCCAAAAATAAAAGGAGGCATGGGCGCACCTGATATCAGAATTTATTATCACTCAGCAGTTTTATCACGCTCTATTGATATCATACGAAACACACAAAACAAATTATGGATCGATATAGAAAACAAATTGTCCCCACAGCTCCTCCGCCCCCTCCTACTGACGCATTACAGAACCAAATTGTCTGAACACCAACATAATCCTCTTACAAACACACTCATACGAATTTGGACCAATATGCATACCTATCTACTACCCCCATCGACTCCTCTTCTTACCCTATTGGATATACTAACGGGATCGAACCTACTATACAAACCTAGCAAATATCGCACCGGATTACTTGCCAACCTAACAGCAGACCAACTATACACAGACGGAGCACTTCTCTCGTTACCTAATCTACACAAAATACCAGGCCTCGAATCTATTAATTTTCTCCAATATAAGACTCTGCAATCCCTCCTACACAACATCCGATTTGATACGGCACTTACCCGCAACCCCACGGCATTTGAAACGCTCTGCGCAAGACAGATCAGACCTACTAAGATCCTTTCTACCATTTACCAAAGCATTTTGGATAGAGATGTACCCATGAAAAGAGCCTATATACATAGCTGGGAAAGAGATTTAGGTTATGAGTTCTCCCCTCAGCAGATTTCACACATCTACACCCACTCACACGGACCGACTAAATGCATCAAGGTACAAGAGAACTCTTACAAAATTCTTTCCCGCTGGTATACTGATCCGCAGAGAACACACAAATGGAAGACACAATCCCCTGCGAATTGCTGGCGTTGTGGTGATGCGAACGGGAACTACATCCACCTTTGGTGGCATTGTCCATCCCTGATCCCCTACTGGAATCTGACGACACGCCTGATCAAAGATGTGACTAAACGAAATATCACGCTATCCCCTGAAGTAGTACTGCTGAATCTACCCCTAGAAACATCCCATAGTGGGTTCTCTGTGTTAATGTGCACAATACTGGCTGCAGCGAAACTTCTCTTACCAACGGTTTGGGGATCTTCCCAAATTCCGACTCTTCGGTCGTTAATTGATAAAATTGACCAACTGTATTTAGTGGCGAAACTAGCTGCCTCAGTGAACCACACACAGGCGTCTGTCCGCAACCACTGGCGAGCCTGGGAACTCTTCAAAAAGACGCTTATAGTACCTTGATCTAGACCCCCTCCCACCTCACCAGAAATCCTCTAGGCTCCGCCTCATGACCCGCCTTTCCCCTCTCCTTTCTCCCCCTCTCACCCACTATACTCGCTCCTGTTCTCTTACATAACCTCTCTTTCTCTATCGTCTATCATTTCTTCTCCTTCCTATGCTTAATTTTCTTTTTTGTTTTTTTCCTAGATAGTTTGACAATAACCATATTTAAAAATATATCTGGAAATACCTAATCATTTTCAATTGATTGTTACAAGCTGAAATCTTCTGATTCTGTAATTATCTGGTTTCCATACTTATATCCTGTGAAATAATAAAAAGAATTTTTGAAATGAGAAAGATAGGAAGAGAATCAGGAGAGAGCCGTGTCCTTGATGCCAATGGAGTGCAGCATAGAGAGTAGGAGATGGTGGTCAACAGTGTCAAAAGCCGCAGAGAGGTCAAGAAGGATAAGCAGAGAGTGGTCACCATTACGTTTTGCTGACAGAAGGTCATTGGTCACTTTGATGAGGGCAGTTTCTCTAGAGTGTAAGGGGCGGAAGCCAGACTGCAATGGATCTAAAAGAGAGTGAGTGGCGAGGTAATGGGTGAGGCGGGTGTAGACCAGGTGCTCCAGGAGTTTTGAGATGAAGGGGAGGTTGGAGACAGGTCTGTAGTTATTTGTGCAGGATGGGTCAAGGGATGTTTTCTTTAGTAGTGGAGTAATAATAGAGTGTTTGAAGGAGGAGGGGAAGATGCCAGTGGAGAAGGAGAGATTGAAGATTGTGATTAGGTGAGTGGTGACCACTGTAGAGAGGGTCTGTAGTAGGTGTGAGGGAATGGGGTCAGAGGTGCATGTAGTGGGACGTGAGGACGAGAGGAGCCTGGAGACTTCTTCTTCTGTGGCTGGGTCAAAAATGGAGAGTGAGCCAGAGGGGATGTGGGGACAGATGGGAGTAGAAACACTTGAAGGTTGGGAGCTGATTTCCTGACGGATGTTTTCTATTTTCTCTGTGAAGTAAGAGGCCAGATCATCAGCACAGAGGTCAGTGATAGGAACCTGCACTTTCGGACTGAGGAGAGAGTGAAAGGTGTCAAAGAGTTTCTTTGAGTTGTTGGCTAGTGAGGAGATCAGGGTGGTGAAGTAGGTCTGTTTGGCGAGGTGAAGGGCAGAGTTGTAGGTTTTTAGCATGAATTTATAATGGATAAAGTCTCCTGGTGAGCGAGTTTTCCTCCATAGGCGTTCGGCACTCCTCGAGCATTGCTGGAGGAATCGAGTTTGTGATGTGAGCCAAGGCTGTTTTACTCTGTGTTTGGAGGTTCTGAGGGTTAGGGGCGCTACTTGGTCCAGGGTACTTTTGAGAGTCTCATTGTAGTAATTCACAGCCAGATTGGGGCAGGAGAAGGAGGAGATAGGGGACAGTGATGAGAGAAGAGAGTCTGTGAGTGTATGAGGGTTGATGGCCTGTAGATTTCTGAATGTGTGATAGGTCGGACTATGCTGTGATGGGCGAGGGTTTGTGAGTGTGAAGGAGAGAATGTTGTGATCAGATGAGTTGTCTAAGGAGGATGTAGAGCAGAGTCGTGTAAAGACCAGGTCAAGGGTGTTACCATCCTTATGTGTCTTAGAGGTTGAGAGTTGCGAGAGGCCAAGAGAAGTGGTTAGAGATAGGAGCTTGGATGCAGATTGTGGAGTTGGGGCTGTTTATGGGGATGTTAAAGTCTCCCAGGATGAGGGTTGGTAATTCTGAGGACATGAAGTGCGGCAGCCACGCGGAGAAGTGGTCGAGGAAGTTGGTGGGTGAACCTGGTGGGCGATACACCACCGCTACTCTGAGGGGGAGGGGACGGAACAGCCTAATGGTGTGAACCTCAAAAGAAGGGAATGAGAGTGATGGAGTGGGGGGGATGACCTGGAAAGTACATTGTGGGGACAGGAGTAGGCCAACTCCACCACCACGTCTGTTTCCAGGTCTCGGGGAATGAGAGAAGTGTAGACCGCCGTAGGAGATAGCAGCAGGGGAGGCAGTGTCTGAGTCCTGGATCCAGGTTTCAGTAAGGGTCAAAAGGTTAAAAGAGTTAGTGAGAAAGTAGTTGTGGATAAAGGGAAGTTTGTTGCATGCGGACCGTGTAATCCAGAGGGCACATTTAAAAGAGGGAGATGAAGGTGTGCAGGTAATGGTAATAAGGTTACTGGGATTTCTGTGTGAGGCGTGGGGGGGGTTGAAGTTGGAAGAGGGTGGACCAGGATTGGGAGAAATATCGCCTGACATAAGCAGTAATAGAAAGAGAAGGAGGGAGTAATGTTTGGCTCTATGACATTGTTTTTGTTGATGCAAGACCCTGGAATATGACGGGCTTAGATTATTGAGTAGGGTGAAGAGAGTATGGAAGCAGGACATAGTAAAGGGAAGTAGAGAGGGGCTGATGTGGATAAAGGGTGCTGGAGGGGGAATTGGGTGGTAAAAGTGGATGACTAATGCACATAGATATAAAAGCATTGAACTGAAAGACATTTTGATGCAATGGGCTGAGTAAAGTACTGAAGGGTAGTAGATGGGTAGAGTTGTTACCTTCTGGTTACCTCTGGCTTATCTCTGGTCTATCTCTGCCGTCCACTTAGAAATGCCACAGATGCCAAGGCACAGAATGCCTTACACCATGCTACTTAAAGCTCTTGTGAGCAACAGTCAATGTACCAGGTATGTGGAGGGGAGGGGTCAGAGGAGAAGGATACATCACACCAGGCAATAATTAACAAATTACTGTTAAGAGGAAAGTTTGGGTCAGGATCAGCAGGAAACAGAGACAAGGGCAGGAGGAGAGAAAAAAAAACAAAGCATATTTCTAAGGTACAAAGTAGATGGGAGAATATTTCATACTATCACAATACATTAGGGGCACACAGTCAGATTGGATACAGTGGAGGTTGGATACGTCACTATGAAGTCTCTTTCCGTACTATCACAATACATTAGGGGCACACAGTCAGATTGGATACAGTGGAGGTTGGATACGTCACTATGAAGTCTCTTTCCGTACCATCACAATACATTAGGGGCACACAGTCAGATTGGATACAGTGGAGGTTGGATACGTCACTATGAAGTCTCTTTCCGTACCTGTGAGAGAAGAAGAAAAAGATGTACAGTCAGGTCAGGCCATCACAGCATAATCCATCTCTGGTCTATCTCTGCCGTCCACTTAGAAATGCCACTTTGAAATGGCACAGATGCCAAGGCACAGAATGCCTTACACCATGCTACTTAAAGCTCTTGTGAGCAACAGACAATGTACCAGGTATGTGGAGGGGAGGGGTCAGAGGAGAAGGATACATCACACCAGGGGATAATTAACAAATTACTGCTAAGAGGAAAGTTTGGGTCAGGATCAGGAGGTCAGGTCAGTGAGCATTTGGGTAACAGCATAATATGGTATGTTTCAATGTAATATTCAATAAAACATTTCATAGAGGAAGTGTAAAAAACCAGGAACTATTAAACTGATTTCAACAAATTAAGGGAAGAGCTTAGGTCGGCTTTATACCACAGATTTTTGTCTGTCAAGGTGGATCCTGTTTTTTACAGGATCACCCTGACAGGACCGGACAGAAACTGATGGATTGAACCGGATGGCAAATAAGCACCCTGATCCTGTTTTTTGTTTCTTTAATTTCTCCATTGAAAAGCATTGTGAATTACTTCTCCATAGGCTATAATGGGTGGAGCCGCTGTACATGGTGCTGAAGGAGCATTCTGAGAATGCTCAGTGCTAAAAACTGGATCAGGGAAACAAATCAGGTTTTATACCGGATCCGACACCATAGACTCCCATGATTTGGGAACCGGATTGCGCCAGATCCGGATCTGTCTGGTTTCGTCCTATTTTTGCACCGGAAACAAAAAATGCTGCAGGCTCCAATTTAGGGGACGGTGAAAAACTTGACAAAATCGGATCAGGCACAGAATACACAAAACCTGATTGCCAAATAGGACCAATCCATCACTATAGGAATACATGGGAGGCAAAACCGGATCAAGTTCTGTCCGTTTCAAACCGGACAGAACCTGATGCACAAAACCATGGTGGGAAGCTGGCCTTAGTTTTATAGACTGGGATTATGTTCTGGTAACTGAGGATATGGAATATAAATAGGGCATATATTACTAGAATCCTGAAGAAAGCGTATACCCTCTGGTAATAAAATGTCTAGGAATAAAAAGAAACCATTATGGATAAGTAAGACAGTATAAAGCATAATAAGACAAAAGCAGAAGACATTCAAAACCCTAAGGCCAAGAAAACAGAAACAGTATTTCAGGAGTAAAAAGATCTCGATAAGAAATGTAAAAATAAGACATCAAGCTAGTGAAATTAGCTACTTAAAAAATGTTTTTATAAACATATTAATGCCAAAAAGAAAAAAATGGATGGCATCTGCCCCTTAAAAGATAATAATAACAAGACAATTATAGAGGACAAAGAAAAGGCAGAGATTTTAAGCAGGCAATTTTCATCCATATTTAACAATGAACAGACTGATCATTCAGCAAGACAAAAATCAAAGTTCACTACCTGGTATAACTAATGTACCACAAGAAGAGGTCCAGCTATGTGTGGACATATTAAATACGGATAAATCCCCTGGCTCAGATGGCATTCATCCACAGATAGTGAGGGAATTTACCGTATATACTCGTGTATAAGCCGACCCGTGTATAAGCCGACCCCCCTACTTTTGCCCCCAAAATCTGGGAAAAACTATTGACTCGTGTATAAGCCGAGGGTGGACCCCAGCACAGGTATACAGCCCCCAGCAGTGTGGTATACAGGCCCCCCCGATGGTATACAGGCTTCCCCAGTGGTAGTATACAGCCCCCAGCAGTGTGGTATACAGCAGCCTCCCCAGTGGTATATACAGGCCCTAGCAGTGTTACAGCAGCCTTCCCAGGGTATATACAGCAGCAGCCCCAGGGTATATACAGCAGCAGCCCCAGGGTATATACAGCAGCAACCCCAGGGTATATACAGCAGCAGCCCCATGGTATATACAGCAGCAGCCCCATGGTACATACAGCAGCAGCCCCAGGGTATATACAGCAGCAGCCCCATGGTATATACAGCAGCAGCCCCATGGTATATACAGCAGCAGCCCCATGGTATATACAGCAGCAGCCCCATGGTACATACAGCAGCAGCCCCAGGGTATATACAGCAGCAGCCCCATGGTATATACAGCAGCAGCCCCTGGGTATATACAGCAGCAGCCCCAGGGTATATACAGCAGCAGCCCCAGGGTATATACAGCAGCAGCCCCATGGTACATACAGCAGCAGCCCCATGGTACATACAGCAGCAGCCCCAGGGTATATACAGCAGCAGCCCCATGGTATATACAGCAGCAGCCCCATGGTATATACAGCAGCAGCCCCATGGTATATACAGCAGCAGCCCCATGGTACATACAGCAGCAGCCCCAGGGTATATACAGCAGCAGCCCCATGGTATATACAGCAGCAGCCCCATGGTACATACAGCAGCAGTCCCAGGGTATATACAGCAGCAGCCCCATGGTATATACAGCAGCAGACCCAGGGTATATACAGCAGCAGCCCGAGGTATACAGGCCCCCCCATGCTCCGTAAACCTGTAAAGGAAGATGATTATACTTATCACTGTCCCGCTGCCGTCCCTGCTCTGCATCGCGCTCCTCCATCTGCATCGCGCTCCTCCATCTTCATTCACCGGCTTCCGACTTCCTGTGTTCTGCGCCGACAATGACGTCATTCGGCGCCGACAGGAAGCCGGAAGATGGAAGAGCGCGATGCAGATGGAGGAGCGCGATGCAGAGCGGGGACGGCACCGGGACAGTGATAAGTATAATCATCTTCCTTTACAGGTTTACGGAGCATGGGGAGGGCCTGTATACTGATGGGGGGCCTGTATACCTCTAGGGGGGGGGCGCCCGTGTAGTGACTCGCGTATAAGCCGAGGGGGTAACTTTTCAGCCCAATTTTTGGGCTGAAAAACTCGGCTTATACGCGAGTATATACAGTAGCTTAAAGAGGACCTGTCACCCCCCTGGTGCATGGCAAACTAAATGCAGCACTGAATGCATCATGTCTACCGCATTCATGGAAGTGGTCCCCCATGGCTCTAGCCCCCCTGTAAGCTTTAAAAAAGACTTTAGAAACTTTACAGTTAAGAGGTTGCCTGGGTGGGATCTTATTAAGAGGTCCTCGCCGCTGACACAGTCTTCCCTACCTTCTCCTTGTGTATTCCGCCCCCTCTATGTGTCTGCCTGTCTTCTTTTCCGCTGGGTCTGCCCTCCTCTTCTTCTCCTGACATCACACAGAGCAGAAGAGGAGGGCAGACCCAGAAGAAGAGTAGGCGGCTGCAGACACATAAAGCAGGTGGAACACACAAGGAGAAGGCAGGGAGGACTGTGCCAGCAGCCAGAATCTCTTAATAAGATCCCACCCAGGCGACCTCTTAACTGCAAGGTTTCTAAAGTCTTTTTTAAAGCTTACAGGGGGGCTAGAGCCATGGGGGACCCCTTCCCTGAATGCAGCAGACATTGGAGGGATCTATCCACTGTTGGTTAGTGTCAGACCAATAGAGGTGATTTTGATAGTTAACTTCACCATTCACAAAAAAGTTTACCTCATCACTCATCTGAAGGCAATTGTCTATGCTGTGAAGATACGAGATGTATGTTAAAGAAGGATTACCTGATAAGGTGAGGTAGTTATATCTAAATGTTTTAAAGACGTCACGACTACCACTTAGGGAATAGTTTTAAAAGAATTTCTTTATTAATTCTCGTTTAAGAAATGACTGGTCTAGCCAGCAGGGTATACAAAAGTGAGACAGTATACGCACAATTTGCCTGTCAATTTCTCATAGAGGCACAACGTGATATAAAGAATAGTATCTCATATAAAGAAATGTCCCAAAATGGGGATCACTGGGGTGTATTCACAGACCCCTGGATACAGGATACACAATGGTTGACATCCAGCCCTTGCGTTCAGGTCTCAGACACTTGGTGCTGCAAAAACCATGGTGATAGGTAGGATTGCAGTGTCACTTAGGAGCTATATGACCAGAGAAGAAATCACTTCAGGCTGTATTAGCCCCCCCCATGAGGATACAATAACTCCATGTAGTCTGGTTCCCAGGTGAAGTGTCCAGGCTGGATGTGTCTCTATGAGAAATTGAAAGGCAAATTGTGTGAACACTTCAATAAGATCTCTGATGAGCCTCAAGATACTTGTATGAGGTGAAACGCATAAGATAAGGACAATGGAGACTTCTCACTGTTTTTAAATCAGAACTGGAGGATGAATTCTTGCACACTGGATTACTGTTGAATCAGAGGACTCCCATACTCAGCCTGAGTTACGTCATCCCTGATCCAGAACTATGTCCTAAATTGTTTATCTCTATATATCATAATATCCCTCTGTGTACACATATAGACACCATCATATGTATGATAACCCAGATATTTAGGGCTATCATAGGGTAAGCCACCAAGGAGTGGGGGCACCCGAAACCTTAAGGTGTTATTACCTCCACTGATAGGCAGTGTTGCAGATATAGGGATAGAAAGGGATATTCACACTAAGTGTGCTCTCCTTCAGTGAATTGTATATATACTGTCTCACTTTTGTATACCCTGCTGGCTAGACCAGTCATTTTTTAAACGAGAATTAATAAAGAAATTCTTTTAAAACTATTCCCTAAGTGGTAGATACGAGATGTGCAGCATCTCTAACAACAGATACTGGAAGCCTGTGTTATCATTTCTTCTGTGGTGTTGCTATCAGGGAGTCAAGAGTGGGAGAAGAGGGTTGCCTTGATAATCCAACACAATGGGTAGCACTTTGAACACATTTTATAAGTGGTCATAAACTTGTAAATAACTTATGAAAGGATAAAGTTACGTTAAAACCAAGTACACCATTGTTTTTCTTATGAAATTCTCAAAAAGTTTGATCTGTCACATGATCCTCTTCCCATTGAAAAAAATAAAGTTGGATCCAAAGTGGCCAATTTCAAAATGGCCACAATTATCACCACCCATCTGGAAAAGTTTTCCCCTCCCATATACTAATGTGCCACAAACAGGAAGTTGATATCACCAACCATTCCCATTTTGTTTAGGTGCATCCATATAAATGGCCCACCCTGTACAGTAAATGGAAGTAAACTTGGAACTACAGAAGAGCAGAAGGGCTTGGGTATTCTGGTTACAAGTAAACTAAACAGCAGTACTCAATGTGAAGCAGGAGCTGTAAAATAAAACAACATTTTAGGGTGTTTAAAAAGAGATAAAATCCTGTGATCCCAATGCATTGTTACTTCTCTATGATTCACTTGGAAGGCCACATCTAGATATGGGAATCGGTTATGGGTTCCCATATGGAAGGTCTCTCATATGATGAGAGGTTGGAAAAGGTGGGCTTTAGGGATGGGCGAATCTACTCGCTAGGACTCGTTACTCGGCGAGTAGTAAGGGACTCGCAGGACTCGGTACTCTGCGAGTTTCCCAGCGATTACTCGCACAGCAACGAGTCCAATGCAAATCAATATCAATCCTAGTTTTGTCAGAGACGCTGACAAAACTAGGATTGCCTTTGACTTGCATTGGTCTGATTACTGTGCAAGTAATCACAGGGTAACTCGCAAAGTAACTGCTGTTACTTTGCGAGCCGAGTCCAGCTGTCTGCTCTGTACAGGCTGCCGCAGCTCCAGGGTCCTAGAGCCCGCCTGCTCACAGAGATGATGTAGCAGAGCTGCGATTGTTCTCAGTCTGCTCATCCCTGTGCATAGACATCTATATCTATGCACAGGGGATGTAGCAGAGAGGACATCGCGTTTTGGACTACGTCGGACGGAAGAGGATTTTTTTAATTAAAGATGGAGTCCCTAATGGCTTTTTTTTTTTATTTCTAATAAAAGTTTTTCTCTGTGTTGTATTTTTTTAACCCTTTATTGGAGATTCTTAGTGGCTGGGTCAAACGTGGCCTGACATTAAGAATCTCGGGCTTAATACCAGCTTGTATAACAAAGCTGGTATTAACCCCTTTATTACCCACCAGGGCCGCTGGAAGAGCGGGGTTCAGCGCCAGAGGATGGCGCTTCAATGAACGCGCCATCTTCTGGGGCGGCTGCGGGCTGCAATTTGCAGCGGGGGGTGCCCAGAAAGCTTGGGCCTCCCTGTGCTGCGGATTCCAGCCCCCAGCTGCTTAGCTGTACCTGGGTAGACATAGAAATTGCGCGGAGCCCCACGCATTTTTTTTTTATTATTTCATGAAATTCATGAAATAATTAAAAAAAGGGCTCCCCTATATTCTTGTGCCCGGCCAGGTACAAATAGGCACCTGGGGGTTGGGAGCAGCCCGTCGCTGCCTGCTGGATCCGGCTGGTTCCAGAAATACGGCAAAGCCCACGCGAAATTTTTTTCTGACAAATCCATAAAACAATGTCAATAAAAGGGACTGCATCTTTATTAACCCCTGGACCATGGGCGAGGGGTTAATAAAGATGCAGTCCCTTTTTTAGGATTGTTTTATTGATTTTTCAGAAAAAAAATTACATGGGCTTCGCCGTATTTCTGGAACCAGCCGAATCCAGCAGGCAGCGACGGGCTGCTCCCAACCCCCAGGTGCCTATTTGTACCTGGCCAGACACAAGAATATAGGGGAGCCCTTTTTTTTTATTATTACATGAATTTCATGAAATAATAAAAGAAAAATGCATGGGGCTCCGCGCAATTTCTATGTCTAGCCAGGTACAGCTAAGCAGCTGGGGGGCTGTAATCCGCAGCACAGGGAGGCCCAAGCTTTCTGGGCACCCCCCGCTGCAAATTGCAGCCCGCAGCCGCCCCAGAAGATGGCGCGTTCATTGAAGCGCCATCCTCTGGCGCTGAACCCCGCTCTTCCAGCGGCCCTGGTGGTGGTGGCACGCTGGGTAATAAAGGGGTTAATACCAGCTTTGTTATACAAGCTGGTATTAAGCCCGAGATTCTTAATGTCAGACCACGTTTGACCCAGCCACTAAGAATCTCCAATAAAGGGTTAAAAAAACACAACACAGAGAAAATTTTTTATTAGAAATGAAAAAAAAAAAGCCATTAGGGACTCCATCTTTAATTAAAAAAATCCTCTTCCGTCCGACGCAGTCCAAAACGCGATGTCCTCTCTGCTACATCCCTTTGCATAGATATAGATGTCTATGCACAGGGAATGAGTAGACTGAGAACAATCTCAGCTCTGCTACATCAGGCAGCAGGCGGGCTCTAGGACCCTGGAGCTGCGGCAGCCAGCACACAGAGCAGACAGCCGGACTCTTATCTGTGCGAGTTTTCCAGCGATTACTTGCACAGTAAACGAGTCCAATGCAAATCAATGGCAATCCTAGTATTGTCAGAGTCTCTGACAAAACTAGGATTGCTTCAGGCTGAAGCTTCCGAGACACATCTGTGATTTGTAAATCGCACATTACTCGCTATTACTCGCTTCCCCATTCATTAACATTGGACTCGCTAGACTCGCAACGAGTAGCGAGTCCCGGGCTCGGACTCGCTAGAGTCAAGCGATTCCGAGTAATTTAGGACTCGCCCATCACTAGTGGGCTTGTTTAGCTTAGGAAAAAGATGTTTCAGTTGAGATAACATTTACAGAATATGTATAAATATATGTGCAGCCAATACATAGGACTGGCACATGACTTATTCCTTCTAAAGATTATATATAGGACCAGTGGACGCTCAGTGAAAGAAAGGAGATTCCAGCAGCTAAATAGGAAAGGGTTCTTGACTGTTAGTCAAACTATGGAATGCTCTACCACAAGATGTAGTAATGGAAAACACTGTAACAGCTTTCCTCTACAAAAATAGTATTGTGGGCTATAAATAATGTTATACAGATTGAACAGTGGTGGAGAAATATTGAACTTGATGGACCTAAGACTTTTTCAATGCACGTAACTATGTAACGATGTTAGTGCTAATGAATCTCTGTAGTTGCTTGCTTCCTACCACTACTGTTGCTATTTTAAATAAAAACTACACAGAGTGAATATCACCATCCTCATAAATGCCTACTCACATGCAGAGAGAGCTGCCACTGTTCAAGGTAATTCTGTCTATACGAATAGTAATTTGGACGTACCTATTATGAGGCTAACCTAACATAATACAACGACAAAAGTAAATCAGTCAGGCCTATAATTTGATGTCTGAAAAGAAAACAATTCTAAGTGCTGCAAATCACAGTCTTCTTAAAGGTGGTGTCACACCTGGCGACGTCGCTAGCGACATCGTCGAAAAAGTGACGTATTAGCAATGTCGCTAGCGACGTCGCGCTGTGTAAATGAGCGGCGCGACCGCGTTTTATGGCTGGTCGCAGGTTGACAGGTTTACGGGAAGAACTGTAAACCTGTCAACCGGCGACCTGCGATAAGGCTGGATCGCGCCGTGTGACATCGCCAGAGCGATGTCGGCGGCGATCCAGCCTATACCGCAGCGTTGCTGTGGATCGCTCGCTGGGCTGAGCCCAGCCCAGCGAGCGATGTCACCGCCTGCATCACTGCGGTGTCGCCGGCAGCAGCGATGCTGTGTGACAGCTGGCCAGCGATGTCGGAAGTGAGCGGGCACCCGCGCATCGCTTCCGACATCGCTGGCCAGATCGTGCTGTGTGACAGCACCTTTAGTCACCTGGTCACCCAGTATGCATTTAAGTCTTCCCATCTGTTACACAGAGATCTATTCATTTTATAGTTTACTTCTATGAAAGGGGATGTCTCACAAAAAACAATCCCTGATCATATGACTTATTGGGACAAAAGGACAGAACAGAAAATTTTCTTTATGATCAGATACTGTTCTGGCAGATTTGAGCCATTGTATTAGAAGGACAGCTATTCATATGAATGAGCGGCATGTAATGCCACATTTCCCATACAATGGGATGTGCTTGGATTGGTTGGCTTGCAGTAGCTTTCTACAGCACAGTCAGGAGATACAGTCATTTGATTTTAATATTACTAGTAATTAATGTTACTAATTTTTAGTTCTGTGCCAGCCTGATTATTACAGAGTGATGCACTCCCATGAAAACTGGATGCCTCTGCTTTTGTTATTAGGATTTTTATTCAATTAATAGAACACAGCATGACTAATAGAAGCTATACATTCTACGTAGCTATCATAAAGCATATCTCTGAAAAAACTACTTAGCTAGAAATATGTTTTTATATGCCCAATTCCTTATAGGATCCAGTGAGTACGGGAATGCTACAGTAAATAATTGATGAATACGTCTTGCACGTTTATTGTGCTACTCAATTACAACAAAATTATACCAATAATAATGACAATAATATATTTAACATTTTAGCCACTGTTTAAATCGATTAATTGGGTTTGTGAATATATTGTGCAAAACCTTCATAATAATGAAAATGATCAACACAGCTATTATAATCCATAATTAGCCAATATGTTATTTTACTTGTTTTATGCTCTATACTAGCTTTATATAATCATGCTTTGTTTCAGCAAAAATAAGTCATGGCTAGGCCTGCAGATATTGTTAGAATGATATGTAAAGGCCACTTCACACGCTAGGATATCGTTAACAATATCGTTGAAACGTCACGGATTTGTGATAGTTTAAACAATATCGTTAGTGCGTCGTTGCGTGTAAACGAACGATGTAGGAAGGAAAAATCGTTGGAACGTTCACCCAAAATGTGAGATCCAGACCTCAAATCTATCATTTGTCGTCCAATTAATGTCATGGGAAGAAGCAATATTGTTCAGTGTGACACCTTTTTGAACAATGTCGTTCATATTTCTCCTATTCCTGCCGCTTTGTAAAATCGTTCAAACGTCTTTCTCCAAATAGCTGGAGCGTTGCCAAACTTAAAATCGTTAACATTGACTTGCTGGATTCTGAGGCACTTCTGGGATGGCTCCACAGGCCACTCAACGGAGGGGTCTCCCCATACCTTATGACTCTTTCCATCAGAGTACTTAATGGGAGTCACAAACCTCTCCCTGCCAGCCTTCCCAGGATGACATTTAAGCCTACTATTTACCTGAGCAGTAGGTCAAGCTTTTCCCCTATTCTACAATCGGCATTTAACCACCTCTGCTGGAGATGTAGGACTAGGCTTAATCAATATAATAGAAATGGTAGCACCTAGGCAATTATTCTCACAGAGACTGTCCCATTAAGTAATTCCCTGGCCTTCCAGTTGATCACCGGGGTATGTTTTCTTCAGTCAAGGAAAGCCCAAGACGATTGGAGTAGGAAAATTCTCCAAGATGTAACAAGAAAGAAAGTCCTTGTGAAGAGCCCCTATGCACAAGTTCACATTATATACAACTTGGGAAAGAAACTTCTGGCTTAGAGGAGTTGAGTCTATGGTGGAGATAGGAATGGATCATTCTAATGCAATACAAATCAGGCCATGGTTCTGAGCAAATCAAGAATCTATCAGATTGACTCCAGCTACGCTATCTCGGTCTCAGTTTTACCATTAATCAGCACCTTTGCAGATAGTGAAAACAGAGTCTTAGTGAGGAAGGAAATACTCCGATCAGTATCAGGCATGCAAAGGTTTCAACTGCAACCAAGAACAAAGAGAGCAGGGGGGCACTCATAGAGTTAAACCTGGTGGTCTAGTGGGGTTTCTATTAGAGCAGGGATCCACTCATGTATCTGAGTGGTGCACCCTTGCACAACCTCAGGAGAAGCCTGTGGTTAGAAGTCGAGCCGACTATCAGGCTGCAAGGTGTGGATTCCCAGCGGTCGTGTGACCAGAAACACGTCACCCAAAGTCCTGGAGGTCTCCTAGTGCCGATGCCTGCGCTGCTCCATCCACAGCCCTCAGAGGGGGATGGTGACAAATGAAGAAAGAATTGGGGTCAGACAGAGCACTGGGCACACAGAAGGGGGCAGAAGATTAACAAAACTAGTACGTGTTTCGGCGGCTGAATACCACCTTTATCAGGAGACACCTGATGAAGGCGGTATTCAGCCACCAAAATGCGGGTTTCGTAGTTCTACTGATGTGAGTTAGGGTCTTCTACTTAGCTTAAGTCACATATGTTCCTCAGGTCATGGATCTTCTTCTCAGGTCACCATTCTTCTTCTAAGCTAAGGTATAGCTCAGGCCTTCTCTGGGATCTGGCAACTCTAGGACCCTTTTGAGGCTATGGGGCTGAAAGTCCAATTCACAGCCACACAAACTTCCTGGAATAGGATTCTGGCACCACCTCCCACCCTCTTGTCCCAGCCAGGCATTTTCTATTTAGTAACTGTGACAGAACTGTCACCTGACCCACATGTCTTCTAAATTTTAAACTCCAGGAAACACATGTTACTATTTGGTTCCTTTTTTTGCTGACATTATCTTCTGCTATAAGTATTTTTGGTCAGCAGATGGTGGTGCTTCCTTGCTTGGGTGTTTCTGTACCCCCTTACAGAAGCAGACTACAAACACTGAATTTTAATCACTTTACTTTACAAATTGCCTTACCTAAGAGAAAGAGAGCTTGCATTCTAGTGCTATCTATTGGACATAGCAATCCTTGTTCAAAGAATTTTATTGATTTTTAAATGACATAACAAGTAAATTATTCTTACAAGAACATTGGTATATCTTTTGGGATACAATATGTAAAGCAAAAACATTGTATTAAACTTAATTGTAACTGAGCATTAATCCTGAGCAAAGTCGAATATATGTAAATAAATGAGAAATCATGCATAGAATTGATTGTATGGTTGCAACAGATAAGAATAATGGAAATTAATTTAGTTTTGACGTTGAACTTAGAAGGAGGGAAAAGGAGAGGGTGAGGGATATGTACATCAGGGAGGAAGGATAGGGTCTTGTTCTCTCAGCATTAAAGTTGAGTTGAGCCAGGAACATTAACATTAAAGTAACTGTTCCAACACCGCCATTTCTTCTCATATCTCCCAAAAAGTTTATTCCTCATAGCGAATGAGAGTTCATAGGAGTTGTGGGTGGGGATTTTTTCAAGTAGAACATTGAACTTTGGCGGCTGGGGGTCTCTCCAATTCATAGCTATGAGATTTTTGGCAGCTAATAAAATGTGAGTAATAAGGGGTCTGAAGTCTTTTGGGATTGAGTTTATGCCAAGTAAGAGAAGTACCAGTTCTGGAGTTAATGTAATGTCACTATTTGTAATCTCATTAATTAGTATTTGAATTTCACCCCAGTATGTTTTAAGGGATTCGCAGTCCCAGAAAACATGTGAGATATTACCTTCTTTGAGACAATCCCGCCAACACAAAGGAGAATTGTCCATTTTAATTTGGTGAAGTCTAACAGGTGTATAGTACCAGCGAAGAAGAATCTTGTAATGCGATTCAATGAGTGAAGAGCAGGGGATGTGAGAGTGTAGATTTGCAAGTGATTTGCTCAGAGATTCTGTGGAGATAGGGGATTTTAATTCCCTTTCCCATGCTGCTATATTAGTGGAATTGGTTAGTGCTGTGTCCGAGTTCATTTCCTTATAAATATTGTTAGTCTTCCAAAAGGTAGGGTTTTTTGGGTATCTGAACATTTGGCTAACATTTATGGGTAGAAAAAAGTTGATTTTGTGTTTAGAAGTAAGGTTATTGATTTTGTCCCATATTTTGACCTCTCGTTCAATCAGGTTAAATGTTGTACTCAGATCATTAAAGGGGATTAGTTTTTTTTCGTTATTTATTATGTCCGATATAAACTTTATTCCGGCAATTTTCCAGGAATCAATTTTTAGGTGGACATAGCAATCCTAAAGGCTGGGTTACATGCTGCGATGGCCCTGCGATTCGACCAACGATCGCTATATGATCGCTGGTGAGCTGCCACACAGGCAGACTCACCAGCGACCAGCAACCAGCGAGAATGCTGGTGACCAGGGTACACATTGGGTAACTAAGCATAGCGCTGCGCTTAGTTACCTGATGTCTGGTTACCATGTCCTAGCGTGTACTGTGATGTGCTGGGCATTGGTCGGGAGGTTGTTGATCATTGGTCTCCCGCTGTCACACACGCCAATGCTGGCCACCCAACGATCAAAAAATGACCCTGGCCATTCCGAGCTGATCGCTGATCATTGCAGGATGTCACACATAGCAACATCGCTACGAGGTTGCTGCAACGTCACAAGTTGCAGCGACATCGTTAACAAAGTCGACACGTGTAAACCGGCCTTTATAATCAATATCAACCCTTTAGTGAGCCGTGCCATATAACTAACCTAGAATGATAACCAGACCGGAACTTAAATTAGCAGACATGGTGTTTGGGGCGTATTGCCCTTAATAAGAGCAAAGTATAAGATCTGGTTTGGCTAGGTGAGAGGCTAATATGAGGATTTAAGAGGTAACATTTCTTGAAACTATATGTTAAATGTGAAAATATATATATTTTTTTTACAGATTTCAGAATTTTCTTTTAACTACTACATTACCAAAAGAACTGTACAAGTTTAATACTACCATCATTTTATTTTCCTATTTTTCAGTAAATTATATGCTACAGTGAATGGTGTGATTCAAAAAGTTAACTCATCCCACAAAAAACAAGTGATTTTATGGCTATGTGGACAGAAAAAAAATGGCTCTTGGAGGAAGGGGACGAAAAGTGGAAAGTGCAAAAATTAACAAATCCTGGATCATTAAGGGGTTAAACTTATATTTTTTATGTGTGTCTTTAAAGACTTATATAAGAGGTCTGTTGATGTAGACTTTTAAAGAATTTTAACAACACATCAAAGTGCTGTGTAAAAACAACATGGTGTAAACCTTGTCATTATGTTTTTAGAGACATGAATGTCTCCCAATGTCCTGTAGAGTATCCTCGTAAGTTCAGGGTAATGATATATTGACAGAAGGCACTGGAAAGGTCAAGATTAAAAAAACAAAGCTATACAGATATTTACACTAAAGGATGTGGGTAATAAAATTGCACTTTATGTGACTTAGTAAAATGTCTTCTGTGAATTAATTCATCAGGTAGAGAACTAGACGTTCTGAGGATTCATCATGCTTAATGAATAGCCCCAAGGAACATGAAGTGTGTTTCATTAAAAAATCTCACAGCTACAATGTCTCCACAGCTCTACACACAGATAGGCGTTGATTTCTACATTCATCTTACCATAACCACAATTATTATTACAATTGCACAGTTAGCCAGGGGATGGCTGGAAAATGTTGGCCTGGTTGACAATCATAGAGCAATGGCCTACCTTTAGCCTAGGTAACTCTGGCTGCTACATTTAAGCAGCAGAGGTAAAAGGTATTCAAAATGAAGGTGGCTGGGATGCAGAACAGAGCTTATTACACTGGTAGAAGAGCAGAACCGAGTTTACTAAATAAATACAAGGACACAACTTCTCTAACTACATTAATACAGTATCAGAACTGAGCTTACTACATAGATATAGGAACAGAGCTGAGCTTACTACATAAATACAGTACCAGAACTGAGCCTACTACATATATATGGGAACAGAATAAAGCTTACTACATAAACACAGTACCAGAACTGAGCCTACTACATAGATATGGGAACAGAATAAAGCTTACTACATAAATACAGTGCCAGAACTGAGCCTACTACATAGATGTGGGAACAGAATAAAGCTTACTACATTAATACAGTACCAAAACTGAGCTTACTACATAGATATAGGAACAGGACTGAGCTTACTATATAAATACAGTTCCAGAACTGAGCCTACTACATAGATATAGGAACAGAATAAAGCTTACTACTTAAATACAGTACCAGAACTGAGCCTACTACATAGATATGGGAACAGAATAAAGCTTACTACATTAATACAGTACTAAAACTGAGCTTACTACATAGATATAGGAACGGAACTGAGCTTACTAAATAAATACAGTACCAGAACTGAGCCTACTACATAGATATGGGAACAGAATAAAGCTTACTACATAAACACAGTACCAGAACTGAGCCTACTACATAGATATGGGAACAGAATAAAGCTTACTACATAAACACAGTACCAGAACTGAGCCAACTACATAGATATGGGAACAGAACCAAGCTTACTACATAAATATGGTAAAAAAAATGTTTCTACCGTGTTAGCCAGTAGATAGAAAAATATTAGAATCTGAAAGTCCCCTCAGACACTATGTCCTCTTCATCAGGCTTAATAATGATACAACTCTTTGAGAAACACACATATGTATATATACAAATGCAGGGTTGGATAATGCAATACATAACACAGATGACGTATTGCATTATCCACCCTGCATTTGGGTATATATGTGTTTGTTTTCAGTTGCCATTAATAGGTATCAACCATTGAGGACTCTCAGATTCTAATATTTTTCTGCATTAATACGGGAACAGAACTGAGCCTACTGCATAGATATGGAAACTGAGGTAACTTCTTAAAAACTGTACCAGAACTGAGTGTACTATATTCAGTTGAAACCAGAAGTTTACATACTTTATATGAAAAGAAATCAGAATAAACCTTTCCCATTTTAGGTCAATTAGGATCACCATAATTATTTGTATTTCCCAAATGGCAGAATAATGAGAGAGAGAAAATAATTTAAGGAATTTTTATTATTTTCTACACAAGTCACAAGTTTACATACATTTCATTAGTATTCAGTACCATTGCCCTTAAACTGTATAACTTGGGTTAAATGTTTTGGATATAATTCCACAAGCTTCTCACAATAGTTTGTAGGAATTTGGGCCATTCCTCCTAACAGAACTGGTGTAACTGAGTCATCTTTGTAGGTCGCCTTGCTCGCACCTGCCTTTTCAGCTTTGCAAATACATTTTTAATAGGTTTGAAATTAGGGATTTGTGATAGCCACTCCAAAACATTGACTTTCTTTTCCTTAAGCCACATTGTAACCAGTTTTACAGTATGCTTCGGGTCATTGCTGATTTTGAAGACCCTTTCTGCCCAAGCTTTAACACCCTGGCTGATGTCTTGAGATGTTGCTTCAGTATTGCCACATCATCTTCTTTCCACCTGATGACATCTATTTTGTGAACTGCATTGGTGCATTGCAGCAAAACAGCCCCACAATATGATGCTGCCACCCTTATGTTTCACAGTTGAGATGATGTTCTTAGGCTTCTAAGCTTCTCCTTTTTTCCTGTAATGGTGGTCATTATGGCCAAACAGATCAATTTTAGTTTTGTCAGACCACAGACATGTCTTCGAAAATGTAGGTCTATGTTTCTGTGTGCGTTTGCAAACATTAATCTGTTTTTTTTGTGTGTCATTTGAAGTAAGGGCTTTTTCCTGACAGAGTGTCCTTTCAGCACATGTTGAAGCAGTACTCATTTCACTGTAGATAATGACACAATCTTACAAGCTTTCGTCATCATCTTCACAAGGTGTTTTTCTCTTATTCTTGGGTTGATATGCACATGTCTGACCAAAGCATGTACATCTCTGGGACACAGAACCCGTCTCCTTTCTGAGCAGTATGATGGCTGGACATTCCCATCTTGTTTGTACTTGTGTATAATTGTTTGTAGAGATAAACTAGGCATCTTCAGGTATCTGGAAATGTCTCTTAAGGATGAACCAGACTTGTGCAAGTCCATAATTCTCTTTCTGATATCTTGTCTGAATTCTTTAGATTTCCCCATGATGCTATATAAAGAAGAAGTGTGTTTCAGGTATGCATTAAAATACATTCACAGGGGGCGTGTCCTGCTGCTGATGGCGCCGGACGCTTCTTAGCTGAGCTCCTCACCCAGACCGCTGGAAACGGCATTACACCGGCCGCATCGCGCTTCAGAAAGCTCCACAAAGTGGATTACAGACACAGGACTTCCCCTGCCATGCCGCGGGCAGCTTCACGGAGGCGGCAGCCAGAGAACAAGGTAACAGATTACTTTGACTCAGGCAGACCGCGCGCTTCCCCTCACAACATGGCGGCGACGCCAGAACGCCCGCCTCCTTCCTCCCCGGCATCACAGCGTTCTCCTCATGGCATGGAGGAGACTAGAGGAGAAGAAGGTGACAGAGCCCCTGTGACTCAGGGAGCGATCAAAGCCCTCCTGGCTGCCCAGAGGGTCTCCATAATTGAGGATATGAAAGGGCTCATTGGCACATTAAGGGAAGACCTGGGAGCTCTTACAGATCGTACAGAGCACCTAGAAGCAAAAATGTCAGACTTTGCATCAGCCCATAACAGCCTAGCTGACAGCCATGCCGGGCTGGATAGAGAGGTGGGAACGGTCTCTGCCACATTATGCCACCTCGAAGACCAGTTGAGGAAAAACAACTTAAAGCTGCGGGGATTAGCTGAGGGAGGAGATGAGATGGAAACAGCTAAGACTTTTCTGCGGGCAGCCCTACCGGATTCTCCCCAGGACCACCTGGACATAGAAAAAGCCTTCCGGATTCCCAAACCGGCGAGGCTTCCCCCTGAGATTCCGAGGGATATATTGGTGTCCCTGTTGAGATCCGGGATTAGAGACAGACTCCTACGGCGCTTGAGAAACGGCCCCCCATTGCCGGAGCCCTTCACGGGAGTCCAGGTGTACCCCGACCTTTCCCCGGGGACGCTCGCCCGCAGGAGGGATTTTGCCTCCAGCTGCAGAATTCTAAGGGAAAATGCCATTTTTTACAGCTGGGGCTCTCCAGTGTCGGTAAATTTCAAGCACAATGGAAAGAGACAATCGTTCTCCTCCCCCACTTTCCTGAGAAAGACTCTTAAAACGTGGGGATTGATCCCTGCTGGCAGCCGCCCCTCACCTAGTCGGGACTCTAACAACAATGGGGAAGACACTCCTGCCACGTCTGAGGCTACATGAGGGCCCAGGACTGGAAAGTATTTCACCAGTAGGCCTGGACGACCTGCCCCGCTCCAATTTTCTAATTTGATTACTCCTGTCCCTTGTGGGTCCGAGCCTGGAAGTAACTTTACTAAGCCGGAACTTACCGAGCCCGGGTTACGTCAGAGACGGTCATCTGGAAACCCCACGGGGATATAGGAGAGTGGGGGATTTCCCCCCCCCCCCTTTTTTCGACCCCAGTTTCATCTGGGAGTCGGCTGGAGTTTACATATCTGTTTGTTTGTTTATTTGTTCTTCTGCTTAATTGATCTAATTTACTCACCTGCTGCTGTTTTTTCCCCATTGCCTTCCGGGTGTACCCCTCTGGACCTCACCCTTCTCACCCCCACCCCCACCTCCACCCATACTTCCCCTCTCCCTTGCTTTCCCTCCTTTTTCTTTTCTTTCCCTTCCGGCCCTCCCCTCTCTTCTTTCTTTCTCCCCCAACTTCCTCTTCGCCCCCACACCCCCCTCTCTCCTTCTACACATTTTCTTCTTACCTTCTAAAATTCTATCTTCTCGTCTGTCACTTAGTCTCTATTTCGCCTTCTCTGCTCTCTTCGCCCCGGTGCCCGCCATTGGGGAGCTGACCTAGTCTGCTCGCTTGTAAACTGCTTTCTTTTTAAGGAGGAGGCCATCATGAGACTCAAGATTTTATCCCTCAATGCAAAGGGCCTTAATTCCCCAGCCAAGCGGTCTTTCTTATGGAGGGAAGTGAGGACCTCGGCTGCGGAGGTGATATGTGTGCAGGAAACCCACTTGCTTTTGGGAGACTCCCATAGACTCCAACACGCATCTTTCCCTCATATTTTCCACGCCTGTCACACGGAAAAGAAGGCCGGGGTCAGCATAATAGTTAAGGGTTCAGTACAATTTCAGATGCTGGATTGCATTGCAGACCCGGCGGGTAGGTACTTAATCTTGCAGTGCAATATAGCAGGTGAGGCCTATACCCTGGCTAACGTCTATGCCCCAAATACGGGACAACTAAAATTCGTGAGATGCATACTAGACAAACTTAGCGAGCTAACAGTGGGCAAATTAATCGTTTGTGGAGACTTTAATGCAATAATGGAGAGCCGCCTAGACTCCTCCTCCCCTGCTGTGCGGGGGGGCAGGACTCTGGGACCCCTGTGTCGGGAGTACCATATACATGATGTATGGAGGTACCAGCACGCCGAGGAGAGGGATTATTCCTTCTTCTCGCACGTGCATGGTTCTTACTCAAGGATTGATCTTTTCTTGGTGAATGACACTGCCCTGGGAGCCTGTAGGTCCTCAGAGGTGGGAGTCATCACCTGGTCGGATCACGCGCCAATCACATTGGAGATGGCGCTAGGTTCGGGAGTTGGTGCTCCACGTCGCTGGAGGTTAAATGCAAGTCTTCTGGCAGACCCTGAGGTGGTCACTGAGCTGGAAACCAAGTTGCAGGACTATTTCTCCATAAACGATAACGGGGAGGTCGCGGATGACACGCTTTGGTATGCTCACAAGACGGTCATCCGGGGCCTTCTCCTACAAATAGCCTCTCAAGTGAAAAAGCACCGAGAGCGCCTGAGACAGGAGTGGATAGATAAGATAGGTCAAATGGAAACAAAGCATAAACAGAGCCCTTCCCCTGTTTTGCTGACCCAGATTTCGGAACTCCGATTTAAATTGAGAGCCCTTTTCCTCCAGCAATATGAGAGATCTCTCCGGAAATTGAAAACGAAATTTTATGCAATGGGAGATAGGGCGGGGGCCCTCCTGGCCCGCAGATTAAAAAAAATGGATGCTAAAACTATGATTACCCACATGAAACGTAAAGATGGGAGAGTGGTTAGAGATCCGCCCGGGATGGTTGAGGTGTTTGCTTCATACTACGAAAAGTTATACAACCTGAAAGAGGACATAAACACCCCTCAGCCTTCATCCTCGGCCATCAGGGATTTCCTCCGGAAACTTGATCTCCCTGCCATCTCATCGGAAGACCTGCACACGCTGAACAGGCCCCTCACCTCCCTTGAAATTGACAAAGCGATCATTTCTCTGAAATCTAACTCGGCTCCGGGCCCGGATGGGCTAGCGAACGAGTTTTACAAGACGTTTCGTTCGGTCCTCACGCCATACTTGCTCCGTCTATTCTCTACTTGGCAAACAATGGGGTCCATCCCGGGACAAGCCCTGGAGGCCACCATCACGACCATCCCCAAGCCGGGGAAGGCGGCGGAATGCCCCGAAAACTATCGTCCAATTTCCCTGCTGAATGTTGACCTAAAAGTCTATGCGAAATTGCTGGCGGTCAGGCTGACGGCGGTGATCCCCTCCCTGGTCCATCCAGACCAAGTGGGATTCGTGCTTCACAGGCAAGCCAGAGACGGAACACGTAGAATGCTGAACTTGATGGAGGTGAGTGAGAGAAGGGGGGTCCCTTGTGTGTTCCTGTCTCTAGACGCGGAAAAAGCGTTTGACAGGATACACTGGGGATACCTACGGGAGGTTCTCTGCACTTTCGGTTTGTCGGGCCCCATCATGTCAGCGATTCTCGGACTATACTCCCACCCCTGTGCTAGAGTCTTTTCGGCGGGATTTTTGTCCCGCACCTTTCAGATATCCAATGGGACCAGACAAGGTTGCCCCCTCTCCCCCCTGATATTTGCCCTGTTGATGGAGCCCTTAGCGGTCTCCCTCAGGGCGAATCCCACGATTAAAGGAATCCAAGTGGGGGACAGGACGCACGTGGTGGGCCTATATGCCGATGACGTTATCATCTCCGTCTCTGACCCGGCATCCTCGCTTCCCGGGATAATGGGAATGCTTGACCTGTTTGCGCGGATCTCGTATTATAAATTGAACGCGAGTAAGTCCATGATATTACCGGTCCACGTTCCGGTAGGGTTGGCAGAGCGCCTTTCGCGATTGTACCCTTTCAAATGGTGCCCTCGGGGTATCCAATATCTGGGGATCTGTCTCTGCCCATCGGCGGAGATAGCCTCCCGAAACACAGAAAATTTGGAGAGGGACTTGCGGGGGGAGCTCGATGCCTTCCCGTTGGCCTCAATGTCTTGGATGGCGAGGGTACAGGCAGTGAGAATGATGTGGCTGCCGAAAATAATCTATATGTTTAGATGTTTGCCGGTCACATATCCTCCTAGGGTTATCGCCCGCCTTCAGTCCGTGATTAACCGCTTTGTTTGGGCCAAAAAACCCCACAGAGTCCAGAGGAAAACCATGTATCTCCGCCTGGCCGGTAGAGGGATGGGGGTCCCAAATGTCGGCATGTACCTTAGAGCCATAACCCTGGAATCAGTAAGGGAGTGGTGGAGAGGTGAGATGGACTACGGATGGGTGCAAATAGAATCCCACTCTGTCCCTGGGGGTTCACTGAAACACCTCCTCGCGGCTGAGTCTCTGGGAGAAGTAGAAAGAGAGGACCTCTTGCAACCAATGTGTGCCCTCTTGAAAGAGCTGGGAAAACTAACGAATAATTGGGCCAAAATCCCGATTTCAGAGATCCCTCTTTCCGCACTTAAGCTTCATATCCCCTCTCTGAGCCTCATCCGCTGGAAGGAACATGGCCTGGAAAACCTAAGTGACCTCTTTAACCAAAACGGCTTGATGATTTTTTCAGAATTCGTGGAGAGGTACCCGACCCTGGAGCACTCTTTTCTCCAATTTTTCCAGATAACGCACTTCCTCCACTCAAAACAGTGTAGGCACGATTTGCTCCCCTCGGGACCTTCCCCCTTGTTGCACCTTGCCTCCAGGGAATCGCTCAGACCTAAAGGCCTGTCGCTCCTTTACAGAGGGCTAGTGGATGACTGTTTGCCGTCCAAGACCCCACCTATGGAGCGTTGGGAGATCGACTTGGGCTTTGTGGCTACTCTGGAGGACTGGGAAGGAGCCGTGCAATGAATGATGCGGGCTACCAGCTGCATTAATCATGTGGAACTTTTGAAAAAAATCCACTTGCGCTGGTACACCCCCCCCTCCAGACTGGCGAACTTTGGCCTGGGTATCTCTCCCTTGTGCTGGAGACAATGTGGCAAGAGGGGAGACTTAGCCCACATGTGGTGGGGATGTCCTAAATTGACCCCCTTCTGGACTATGGTAGCTGGCCTCTTGGAAACTCTCACTGCAACTAAGATCGCACTAACACCACAACTGGCGGTCCTCCACATTGGAAGTGTGGACTTTCCTCCAGTAATCCGACACCTTCTCTCTTATGTACTAACGGCAGCCAGAATAAGCGTAGCTGCAAAATGGAAGCTTAACTCCCCTCCCACTATGGCAGACCTGGTTGAGAGACTGAATACAATGCTCTGCCATGAATATTATTTAGCTCTGGACTTAGGATCCAGACGCTATGTAGCGGAAGCCTGGGACTTATGGGCAACACACCCCTTGGCTCTTCAGGTTCCGTACTGAACTGACAGACCTGTCCTTACGAGAGAGTGTGGTGTTGCTGACTTCCTTATTCTTGCTTTTTCCTTTTTCCGCTTCTGCTGTAATCTTCTTTCTTTGCTCTTTCCCCTCAAGCTGTCGCCCGTTCTACTTCCCCCTTCCCTCTGTACTTTCTCCCCCACCCCCTCTCCGTCCCCAACCCTTTCCTTTCCAAAGGGGTACAGAGTGCAGATTGCCGTGGCTCCCACCTAACTTTTTTCCTCCCCTCTCTATCTCCCCTACCCCCATCCCCCCCCCTCCCTTCCTTTAACCCTATGTGTATGTAATAGGGTCCCAGTTCACTGATCTCCCCTTCTCCTTAGATGTAATAAAGCGAGGACTGGATTCAGAGTACTAAGTACCAAGAGATTAGCAACAAGTTATCGTGCTATGCAACATGGATCAAGATTTATTTAAAATACATTCACAGGGATGTCTCTGATTAGCTCAGATGTTGCCAATAAACCTATCAGAAGCTTCCAAACACATAACATCATTATATGGAATGTCCAAAATTTTTTAAAGGCATGTTTAATATATGTAAAATAATAAAATAATAAAAATGCCTTAAAACATTATCTCCCTCTCTCTCTCTCTCATTAGTCTGGCATTGGGTAACCATAAATAATTATATTGATCCTAATTGACCTAAATAAAAAAGGATTATTTTGATTTTATGTCAGATAGTGAGAAAAACATGTATGCATGTGTTTTCATGTACTGTATGTAAACTTCTGGTTTCAACTGTAGGTATGGGAACCGAGCTGAGCTTACTACATAAATATAGTACCAGAGTTGAGCTTACTGCATAGATATGGGAACAAAGACAAGCTTAGTACATTAATACGAGAACAAATCTGAGCTTACTGCATAGAGAAAAGAGCTGAGCTTAATACATAAATATAGTACCAGACCTGAGCTAACGTCATAGATACAGGAACAAAACCAAGCTTACTACAGAAATGTGGCAACAAAATTATGTCAGAATAAACAGTCTATGAATTGGAAATTGCAAATTATCCTGAAAGCTTTCCTAATTCTTCCAACCACAAATTATGTTAATAAAAAACTGAACACTCTACTGAAGTTATATAACGAGGCCCTTTTGCAAAGTACATTTAAAAAAAACAAAAAACCTTTTGGAAACTTTATTTTCATACAAATAATATATTCTGATTTTGTTTAGATTCAGCTGTTTTCACACTCTGCACCACTCCTTATGCAGTTTGCCGACTTACAATCACAGGTCATCCTTTCTCTTCTGCTTTTCTCATTTGAAACAATGAGAGAAGCAGAATAGAAAGCAGATGGCATGTGTATGTTTCTGTGCAAACTGCATATGGAGGGGTAATGTGCCGAACACATAGAGCGTGAAAACATCCGAATCCTAATAGTACATTACACAATGTTAGGAGTTAGAGTGAAGTCCTAGAAGTGCAATGGACACCTCTTTAACCGCTTCACCCCCGAGCCTGTTTTCGTCTTTTTGACCAGGCCATTTTTAAAAAAAATTCTGACCAGTGTCATCTTATGACGTGATAACTCTGGAACGCTTCAACAGATCACAGTGATTCTGAGATAGTTTTATTCATGACATATTGTACTTCATGTTCGTGGCACATTTAGGACAACATTTTTTGTGTTTATCTGTCAAAATATCAGAAATTTGGAAAAATGTGAAAATGTCATCATTTTCAAACTTTACATATTTATGCCCTTAAACCAGAGTTACGTCACACAAAATAGTTAAACAACATTTACCACATTTCTACTTTACATCAGCACAATTTTTGAAAGATATTTTTTGGGTTAGGAAGTAAGAAGAGTTAAAAGCTTATTAGCAGTTTCTCATTTTTCCAAGAACAGTTGCAAAAATATTTTTTTAAGGACCACATCACATTTACTTTAAGGAGCCTATGAGACCGAAAATACCAAAAGTGACACCATTTCAGAAACTGCACCCTTCAAACTGTCCAAAACCATATTCAATCAATTTGAAAAGAAGAAATGAAAATTTTATTTTTTTACTCAAAAATGTTACTCTAGCCCCAAATTTTGCATTTTCTCAAGGGTAAAGAGAGAAAATCGACCCCAAGCTTTGATGTGTAATTTCTCCTGAGTATGCTGTTACCCCATAAGTGGTGAAAAAGTACTGTTTCGATGCACGACAGGGCTCAGAATTGAAGGAGCACCATTTGACTTTACAAATGCAAAATTGGAAGTACCGTATATACTCGTGTATAAGCCGACCCGTGTATACGACGACCCCCCTACTTTTGCCCCCAAAACCTGGGAAAATCTATTGACTCGTGTATAAGCCGAGGGTGGACCCTAGCACAAGTATACAGCCCCCAGCAGTGTGGTATACACCAGTCCCAGAGGTAGATACAGCAGCCCCAGCGGTAGTATACACGCAGCCCCAGTAGTATATACAGCCCCAGTGGTATATACAGCCCCAGTGGTAGTATAGACGCAGCCCTAGTAGTATATACAGCCCCAGTGGTAGTATATACAGCCCCAGTGGTAGTATACAGGGCCCCAGCAGTATATACAGCCCCAGTGGTTTATACAGCCCCAGTGGTAGTATACAGGGCCCCAGAGGTATATACAGCCCCAGTGGTAGTATATACAGCCCCAGTGGTAGTATATACAGCCCCAGTGGTAGTATACAGGGCCCCAGCAGTATATACAGCCCCAGTGGTTTA
Source organism: Allobates femoralis (assembly GCA_033576535.1). Lineage (NCBI taxonomy): Eukaryota > Metazoa > Chordata > Amphibia > Anura > Aromobatidae > Allobates > Allobates femoralis. The sequence goes on from JARQOC010001227.1 coordinate 38,835, forward strand.
TACAGCCCCAGTGGTAGTATACAGGGCCCCAGAGGTATATACAGCCCCAGTGGTAGTATATACAGCCCCAGTGGTAGTATACAGGGCCCCAGAGGTATATACAGCCCCAGTGGTAGTATATACAGCCCCAGTGGTAGTATACAGGGCCCCAGTGGTAGTATACAGGGCCCCAGCAGTATATACAGCCCCAGTGGTTTATACAGCCCCAGTGGTAGTATATACAGCCCCAGTGGTAGTATACAGCCCCAGTGGTAGTATATACAGCTCCAGTGGTAGTATACAGGGCCCCAGCAGTATATACAGCCCCAGTAGTTTATACAGCCCCAGTGGTAGTATATACAGCCCCAGTGGTAGTATACAGGGCCCCAGAGGTATATACAGCCCCAGTGGTAGTATGTACAGCCCCAGTGGTAGTATACAGGGCCCCAGAGGTATATACAGCCCCAGTGGTAGTATATACAGCCCCAGTGGTAGTATACAGGGCCCCAGAGGTATATACAGCCCCAGTGGTAGTATATACAGCCCCAGTGGTAGTATACAGGGCCCCAGCAGTATATACAGCCCCAGTGGTTTATACAGCCCCAGTGGTAGTATATACAGCCCCAGTGGTAGTATACAGGGCCCCAGAGGTATATAGCAGCCCCAGCGGTAGTATAAAGGCAGCCCCAGTAATGCAGGGCCCCCCCAGCGTCTCTCCGGTCACCTGTAAAGGAAACTATACTTATCACAGTGCCGCTGTCCGCGCCCGCTCGCAGCTGCCGACCGCGATCCTCCATCTTGCGTCTTCCTGTTTCCTGTGCTCGTCGCGGGCAATGACGTCATTGCCCGCGACGAGCACAGAAACAGGAAGAAGACGCAAGATGGAGGATCGCGGTCGGCAGCTGCGAGCGGGCGCGGACAGCGGGCACGTACAGCGGCACTGTGATAAGTATAGTTTCCTTTACAGGTGACCGGAGAGACGCTGGGGTGGCCCTGCATTACTGGGGATGCGGGGGCTGCTGTATACCGATGTATACATCGGTATGTACCAATGTATACATCGGTATACAGCACTGACTCGCGTATAAGCCGAGGGGGTACTTTTCAGCCCAATTTTTGGGCTGAAAAACTCGGCTTATACGCGAGTATATACGGTAATCATTAGCAGATGCCATGTTGGGAGAACCCCTGATGTGTTTAAACAGTGGAAATTCCTGACAAGTGAACCCATTCTGGAAACTACACCTCTAAAGAAATGTATCTAGATCTGTGGTGAGCACCTTGAACCCCCAGGTGCTTCATAGAATTTTATATAATTGAGCAATGAAAATAAAAAAAAATGACATATTCTCCACAAAAATGTTTTTTGAGCACAAAATTTATTCACAAGGGTAAAAAAAAATTGCTCCACAAAATTTGTCATACAATATTTCCTGAGTACCGCCTTTTTGCGGCACAAGGTGAAAAAACAAAGTAAATAATCCATACAGTAGGTTCGACTGCTCGGGTTAGTGTCTAGCTCTTTTGTCCTTCTGCTCGGGTTAGTGTCTAGCTCTTTTGTCCTTAGCAATACAAACAATACTGGAGGTCTGCGTACGTCTGCCCATAGACAGTAAATAAAACAACTGATTTCCATTTTACCTGCTGTACTATGCCCCAGGGTATGGCTATGCGAGCATCCAGTCCCACACATCTCTCTGACTGCTCATAAACCTAGCCTTTGTCAGCCCTATTAAGTCTTCCAGTAATGTACGAGCTGGAGCTTGCTTTCAGTCTTATATCACCGAGGATAACCACCTATGTGGTGCATAACTCCCCAAAATGACCTGTCTTCTTATATACTCCCCCTCTGCCCAAAAAAAGGAGCTTGGCACCTTTTGCCATCACTAAGTGGATCCTTTGCCATGTAGTTTCTTGGGCCTTTGCTCTACATGGAAGCTAAAGTCTTGGAGTGCTAGAAACCATCTGGTCACTTGAGCATTATTCCATTTATTTTTTTATTTGCCTGCATCAATCTCTATGGGGCATGGTCTGTCATTAACCTAAATCTCTGGCCTAGTACGTAGTACCTTAACATGTCACTTGATGGTTAATCACTAGAGAAGAGCAACCGCTTTGAAGTTCGGTTTGCCAAGCTTCCAGAAGTTCTCTGAATAGTTGGGTGAACAGTTTGGTGAACATCCAAACCCCACTGAAATCAATGGAAGGCTAAATTAAAGGAATAGAAAACACCTTCAAAGAGGCCCAAAAACAGCCAAACACAGTTTAAACCATTTAACAGTGGAGCTCCGCTGTTTTGGCACAGTCATTAGGTTCCTAGACTATTATACTTACCAGCTTCTGTGCCACTGTCACGCTGCTTCCGGGCCTGCTCATTAACCTCATACATATCCGAGAATTTGTATAGAAGAGAAAAGGGTATAAGGACTGCATTCCTGTATCAATGATGAAAATGAAAGCAATAAAGTTTTTTAAAATTCATTGGGATGCATTTTACACATTTCAGGGTCAAAAACCCCTTCATCAGAACAACCACAAGATGTACATCTCTGCCAAGTGCCAGCGGGTACTATATAGACCGGCGTTGTATACAATCAATCAAAGAGAGGCTGCAAAGGTGATGTACTGTCACCTGACATTGAATACACCCATGCAGTATAAAACACACATTTTTTATTTGTATAAAAAAAAATCAAATATAAATAGGTTCGTATTACAATTTACTTATAAAAACTGGATATACACATAAATAACTTTATCTGAAATTTTTGACCAGTATTATGCAAATTACACATTTTTTCAGAACAAAATTAAATGCATTTATACACAACAACTATTCTCTCTCTCATCCTTGTTTTAGTTGTTTGAACCACATGATCTGACAAGAATATCCAAATCAAAAATGAGTTTTACTTAAAACATATCGATGAAGAAATAAAATGTACTATAAGTGACTTATAATGGTGAACTAGAAAATGTTCTTTATATATAAATTTGTATTAATTAAATCAATTTTAGTCATAAATAAAGTGTCAATAGGGCAAATAATCAAAGTGATAGATGGTGAACATTACTGTTTAGTGGATAGTCAAATTTATTGCAGAATTGGTAAAACAGCATCTCTACCTCAACAGCAAATAGGGAGGTCATGTTGGTACCAGTCTAGCATAGGCTGCCCAACCAAAACAGAGAAGGCACCCAGGGGCAAATGGGAGCTGAACTTACATAACAACAGGTCACATGTGAATTCAGATAAATGCATCATGGATTGCTCCTGGTTTCAGGTAAGCCATGTGTACAATCCTACATTATTCTTGCACACAACACAATCTAGAAAAGTAAGTGTTTTAAGCAGCAAGGCTGCTCTACAAAATTCAAGGATTGCATATAGTGTGCAGATAATCAAATAGGAGGAAATCCATAAACATGTCCTAGTAGGTGTGGATCCAGGGGCATAGCTACAAGAGGTGCAGGGGTTGTGATCGCACCCGGGCCCTGCAGCCTAAGGGGGCCCCAAAAGTCCTTTGGACTATAGAAAAAGACTAATAGTATTAAAGATTTCCAATAATTGAGGGCCCCGTTGGAGCTTTCGCATCGGGGCCCCTGGGCCTGAAGTTACGCCAATGTGTGGATCTCTCTATCCTATACAAATTAGCACAAGATACACTTTGATTAAAGTATTCTGAAGTAGAATAAGTAGATAAATGAGTAAACAATATAGTTTCTTTGTTTTATTATCTGTACATAATAATATGGAAGTTGCATCTAATATATAATTCCCCTAACGCACTTCCGTAAGTTTCGTCGCTGCTTCCGTCGTTGTGGCCGTGCCATTGCCCACGTACACCCCGCCGGCGAAGCTCATTGGTCGCTGTGTAATGCCGCCGACCAATGAGCATAGCGCCTCACTGCCCATTGAGATACATGGAGGACTTTGAATTTCAAATTTACCGCTGTAAGTGAGGCGCGAAGCTCATTGGTCGCTGTGTGCTAGCGCCGACCAATGAGCTTCGCGCCTCACTTACAGCGGTAAATTTGAAACTCAAAGTCCTCCATGTATCTCAATGGCCAGTGAGGCGCTATGCTCATTTGGTCGGCGCCAGCACACAGCGACCAATGAGCTTCGCGCCTCACTTACAGCGGTAAATTTGAAACTCAAAGTCCTTCATGTATCTCAATGGCCAGTGAGGCGCTATGCTCATTGGTCGGAGCCAGCACACAGCGACCAATGAGCTTCGCGCCTCACTTACAGCGGTAAATTTGAAACTCAAAGTCCTCCATGTATCTCAATGGCCAGTGAGGCGCTATGCTCATTGGTCGGCGCCAGCACACAGCGACCAATGAGCTTCGCGCCTCACTTACAGCGGTAAATTTGAAACTCAAAGTCCTCCATGTATCTAAATGGCCAGTGAGGCGCTATGCTCATTGGTCAGAGCCAGCACACAGCGACCAATGAGCTTCGCGCCTCACTTACAGCGGTAAATTTGAAACTCAAAGTCCTCCATGTATCTCAATGGCCAGTGAGGCGCTATGCTCATTGGTCGGCGCCAGCACACGGCGACCAATGAGCTTCGTGCCTCCCTTACAGCCGTAAATTTAAAACTCAAAGTCCTCCATGTATCTCAATGGGCAGTGAGGCGCGAAACTCATTGGTCGCTGTGTGCTGGCGCCGACCAATGAGCTTCGCGCCTCACTTACAGCGGTAAATTTGAAACTCAAAGTCCTCCATGTATCTCGATGGGAAGTGAGGCGATTCTCTCATTGGTCGCGGCATCGCCCAATCCGAACAGCGCCTCACGAAAGCCGCCATTTTATGAATTCAAATTTCGCGGCCGCCATTTTAGACCGCGAATTTTGAATTTTTACCTCACACATCATTCCTACTTTGACAAACCTGTCACAGCGACGTCGGGAAGCAAGCTCCTGTACATTATCAACCCTAAATCAGATAATATATCTTTTTTTGGTTAACAGTATTATTACTGCGTATATTGTACTCATGACAGTAGCAACATTAACCCCTTACATTCCGTTTTATCTGTAATTTCTATAACAAAGTGTGTAGTTGTACTGCCACTGCGAAGTTAACCCCTTAAATACCATTTCTGCCTTAACGCCATACTTTGTAGTCTCTATTACTACTGCCAGTAGGAACATTAACCCCTTATATTCCATTATTGTTGTTATTTCTATTACACAGTGTATAGTTGTAATGACACTGCGAAATTAACCCATTATATACCAGTTCAGCATTAACTGCATATTTGGTAGTGTTTATAACTATTGCCACTGTTGTGTATATATGTGTGTATGTAGTCACTTCCGTCACTTTGTCCGCACTTCCCTCACTTTGTCCGCACACATACACACACACACACACTCCGCTATACTTACCACCGGCCCTGCATCAGCCGCCTGGATCCTCAGTTGACATGTCGCCACCCCCCAACTACTGGATCCAATATAGCGTCCAAGAAGTCTCGCCAAACTTCCCGGACGCCATATTGGATCCAGTCGTCCACGGGCGGCGACATGTCGACTCGGGATCCAGGCGCCGGGGAAGACGCAGGGTCGGTGCTAACTATAGCGGAGTATGTGTATGTGTGTGTGTGTGTGTATGTATGTATGTGTGTGCTGACCACTCTGCCCACAGCGCTGCGCTGACCACTCTGCCCACGCCACTGTGCTGACCAATCTCACCGCACTCACTGCTAACCACGGAGCCACGGCACTCACTGCTAACCACTGAGCCACCCCACTCACTGCTAACCACTGAGCCACGGCACTCACTGCTAACCACTGAGCCACCGCACTCACTGCTAACCACTGAGCCACCGCACTCACTGCTAACCACTGAGCCACCGCACTCACTGCTAACCACTGAGCCACCGCACTCACTGCTAACCACTGAGCCACCGCACTCACTGCTAACCACTGAGCCACCGCACTCACTGCTAACCACTGAGCCACCGCACTCACTGCTAACCACTGAGCCACCGCACTCACTGCTAACCACTGAGCCACCGCACTCACTGCTAACCACTGAGCCACCGTGCAGTGCTAACCACTGAGCCACCGTATACTCTGCTACCCACTGAGCCACCTGTATACACACAATTCATTTCACCGCACTCCCCTAACTATTAGTAAATAAACTATATATGGATTCTAGACTACCCGATTCTTTAGAATCGTGCCGCCATCTAGTAATAGATAACTGGACAATTTTTCCAGATATTATTATTATTATTTATGTATACAGCACCATTCAGTCCATGGTGCTGTACATGAGAAAGAGATACATATATTCAAGTTAAAAAACAATGAACAAACTAACAGTGACAGACTGATACAGAGGGGAGAGAGAGGACCCTGCCCTTGCAGGCATACATTCTACAGGGCAATGGGGAGGGAGACAGTAGGTTGGGTCTGCTCAGGTGGGGTTGGAGAGACGGGTCTAGTGGTGCTGGAGTGCCAGGTCCAATGATGGTGGAGCGCCAGGTCCAGTGGTGATAAGGTGGCACTGTGGTCATTGCAGATTGTAGGCTGTTTGGAAGAGATGGGTTTTCAGGTTCCGCTTGAAGGTTCCGAGTGTAGGGGACAGTCGGACATGATGGGGTGCAGAATTCCAGAGAATGGGGGATATTCGGGCGAAGTCTTGCAGGTGGTTAGATGAGAAACGTACAAGTGTGGAGGAAAGAAGGAAGTCTTGGGAGGATCGAAGATTATGAGTTGGATGATATGGGGAGATTAGTTCAGAGATATATGGGGGGGACAGATTGTGGACGGCTTTGTAAGTCAATGTTAGTAATTTGAATTGGATACGCTGGTGAATTGGGAGCCAGTGGAGGGCTTTGCAGAGCGGAGAAGTGGAGGAATAGCAAGGAGAGAGGTGGATTAGTCGGGCAGCAGAGTTAAGGACAGATTGAAGTGGTGCAAGAGAGTTAGCAGTAAGGCCACAGAGAAGGAGGTTGCAGCAATCGAGGCAGGAACGGATGAGGGCATGCATTAGTAGTTTACCAGATTGAGGGTTGAGGAAGGGACGGATTCTGGAAATATTTTTGACTTGGAGGCGGCAGGAGGTAGCTAGGGCTTGGATGTGCAGTTTGAAGGACAAGCTAGAGTCAAGGATTACTCTGAGGCAGCGGACTTCAGGTACAGGGCGAAGTGTGATGTCATTTATTGTGATATATAGGTCTGGTAAGGAAGGTGTGTGAGATGGAGGAAAGATGATGAGTTTGGTTTTGTCTACATTGACTTTTAGGAAGCGGGAGGAGAAGAAGGAGGATATGGCTGAAAGACACTACGGGATTCTGGACAGCATAGAGGTGACGTCTGAGCCAGAGAGGTAGATCTGGGTGTCATCAGCGTACAGGTGATACTGGAAGCCATGGGACTTTATGA